>JAPPVO010006876.1:0-29861 GCA_030407325.1 Camellia japonica | reverse complement strand
GAGTGGGCAATGACAGAGCTTTTACACAACCCAGAGACTCTAATGCTGTGTTTGGTTGGGGGATTTAGAGAGGGAATTGGAAAGGAAAATGGAAAAGGTGTGTGAAACTAGGAGAAATGTAAGTATATTTTATTCACATTTCACCTAACTTTTTCATTTCTCTTTCCAAATCCCTCCTCAAATCCCCCAACCAAACACAGTGTAAAGAAAGCTTGAACAAATAGTTGGCAAAGGCAAACCAATATCAGAATCGGATATTGCACGCCTACCTTACTTGATGGCAATTGTTAAGGAAACCTTCAGGATGCACCCAGTAGTTTCCTTCTTAATTCCTCGTAAAGTTGACTCAGACGAGCAAGTATGTGGCTACACAATCCCAAAAGGGTCACAAGTGCTAGTAAACGTCTGGGCTATTGGCCATGACCAAAGCATTTGGCCGAACCCCACCTCATTCATGCCGGAGAGGTTCTTGGACTCGGACATTAAATTAAAGGGAATGACAGTGATAAAAAGTATATTTATATAGGGTGTGTTTGGTAACGTTTACGTTTTCAGTTTATATTTACAAAAAATTTATAAACTGGTTTTTGTTTATTTTTAGAAAAACATAAACTACAAACGTGTTTGGTAATTGACAAAATGTTTAAAAAATTTTAAAAATATAAAAAAGAGTGAGAAATGGCAAGTGGCGGCAAGTGGCGACGGAAGACGGTGGTGGAAAGTGGTGACGATGGGTGGTGGGTAGCTGGTGGTGGCGGATGGGTGGTAGTGGTGGATGGGTAGGTGACGATGGCGGGTGGTAGGTGGTAGCGAGTGGGTGGTGGTGGTGGTGGTGACGGGGATGGGTGGTGGGTGATGGTGGCAGGTGGGTGGCGAATGACGGGTGGTGGTGGTGGCGGGTAGGTGGCGGGTAGTGGTGGTGGGTGGGTAGGTGACGGTGGTGGGTGGTGGGTGGTAGCGAGTGAGTGGTGGTGGTGGCGGTGGCGGGTGGTGGTGGTAGGTGGGTGGCGGATAGCGGGTGGTTGTGGGTGGTGGCTGGTAGGTGGCGGGTTGTGGTGGTGGTGGGTGGGTAGGTGATGGTGGCGGGTGGTGGGTGGTAGTTGGTAGCCAGTGGTAGTGGTGGTGGTGGTGTGAGTGGTGGTGGCAGGTGGGTGGCGGGTCGGTGGTGGGTGATGGTGGTGGTGGTGGTGGTGGTGGTGGTGGTAGTGGGTGGTGGTGGCGGGTGGCTGGCGGTGGTGGGTGGCAGGTGGCTGGTGAGTGGTGGTGGCAAGTAGGTGGCGGGTAGTGGTGGCAGGCGGTGGATGGTAGTGACGGGCGGCGGGTGGCGGCGGGTGGATGACAGGTGGGTGGTGGTGGTGGTGGTGGTGGGGCGAGGGTGGGTGGTGGTGGCGAGTGGGTGGTAGGCAGTGGTGGTGGTGGTGGTGGTGGGTGGTGGGTGGTAGTGGTGGTGGTGTGGTGGTGGTGGTGAGGGGTGGGCGGTGGTGGCGAGTGGGTGGTGGGCGTGGTGGCGGGTGGTGGTGGTGGTGGCAGGTGGGTGGTGAGTGGTGGTAGTGGGGGGTGGGTGGTGGTAGAGGAAGACGGTGATGGAAAATAGTGGCTAGTGTTAGGTGGTAAAAAAAAAAAAAACTCAAAACTCAAAACGGAAACACATTTTTTGTGTTTTCATTTTTTGGCCAAATTTATAAACTGAGACCACTGATTTACAAATCAAAAATTTTACCAAACAAGTTTTTATTTGAGTTTTTAAAATTTTTGTAAATATAAACAGAAAACTGAAAACGTAAGTGTTACCAAACGGCACCATAATATTTATGTTGGTTTCATTTATATCGGTAAAAATTGAAATTGAAACAGATTGTATATTAAATCTCAAAAAAAGAAAGAAAGAAAGAAAGAAAGAAACATATTGTATATGTCATGAAAAATATACCAAAAATGGAAATCTGGATGACAAATTTTAGGTGCATGGGTAGCTCTCTATTTTGCTATTTTTTCTTGGCCATTGAGTATTGCTCTGCTCACGATAGTATAAATAAGGTAAGTAGGTAGCTTTTTGTTTGTTTGTTTGTTTTTTTTTGGGTAGAAAAGATGGTAGATAAAATAGAACTAGAGATAAAGTTTACAAAGTCTGGGTAATTAACACCCCTAACATCATCAAATAATTGCACTACAGGAAATGTGAGATTTAACGGCGTTTTTTTAACGGCGTTTTATTAAACGTCACGTTTTTCAATATTTAACGACGTTTTATAAACGTCGCATTTTGGTTTAAATAAAACGGTACCGTTTAACTGATAGAAGACGTTTAAAAGCGCCTTCAAATGTTATCCCCCTCTCACGTGCTCTCTCCCTCTTCAAACCCTCGTTCTAAATCTGAGAAACCCTTCTTCTCACTCTCACTCTTTCAAATCTGAGAAACACAAATGTATGAATCTCGCTCGCTCTCTCTAAACCCTTCAGAGATTGCGATTCAACCTTAAAGTGATAAAAAGTATATTGTGTGGGTCTCACACTTATGTGATAGAACTAGAGATAAAGTTTACAAAGTCTGGGTGATAAAAAGTATATATTTATTTGATAACATTTGAAGGCGCTTTTAAACCCTCGTTCTAAATCTGAGAAACCCTTCTTCAATTCAAAACTCAATTCCACACTCAATTCAAATGTTATCCCCCTCTCACACGCTCTCTCCCTCTTCAAACCCTCGTTCTAAATCTGAGAAACCCTTCTTCTCACTCTCACTCTTTCAAATCTGAGAAACACAAATGTATGAATCTCGCTCGCTCTCTCTAAACCCTTCAGAGATTGCGATTCAACCTTAAAGTGATAAAAAGTATATTGTGTGGGTCTCACACTTATGTGAGAGGTTTTGTAAAAAAATTGATAATTTATTTGAGATCCATAATATTTTTTAAATGTAAATTATCTTTAAACAGATAACAATATGACACATCAATTTCAATGATATAAAAATTTCAAAAAAACTAAGAAAATATATGAATGAGAAGTTTAAGTCTTAACAATGTATTGCAATTTACAGTAGTATAATATAGATAGATGGGATTTTGAAAATATTTTTTTTTATAAATCAAATAACCAATAATCAATAATATAGTAGCATGCATATTTCTTGATTTTATAAATTTAATATTTTAAGATATTTCTATTTCATATATTTTGAATGGCTATAAAAATCTAAATCATGTCTACTATTTTACTACAATCTTCTCTGCCACACCTTCATGGCAACTACAAAATTGATGCCTACTATTCTACGGCACCATCCTGCCTACTATTCTGCCACCCTTTCGACTTTTGATAAATGTAAATCATTGATATTAAGAATTTTTTTTAAAATTTTTTTTGAATACACCCAGCATAAATATAATTAAAAAATATAATATTTATAAAAAAGATTTTAAAAAATTCTCTAAATATCAAAAATATAAAAATTCAATACATTTTTCATATTCTTATATATTTATTATTCTTATTTAAATTTTTTTTTACAAATATTTTACTTTTAAAATACATCTTAAGTAAGGTGCATCTAAAAAAGTAAAAAAAAATGCTTAAAATTTAAAAAATGTTCACTAAAAATAAAAAAATACGAAAAATAAAAAACTCAATTTTTAAAAAATTGAATCTAGAAAATTGAAACTAAACACAGTAATTAAATTTTTGGATAAATTATAAATACCTCTTGAGATTTGCTTAAAATATGAATTGCTCTCTACAGCTTTAGAAATTACATCCCACTTCTTAAGATTTTTAATTTCATAATAAATAATTATTTTTATTAATAAAATATCAAATTAATTAATAGTTTTTAATGATGTTAAAATTTTATTTCAGATAATTTTATTATTGTAAAAGCTTTTATTTTTTTAATTAATTCTGATGAATAAAAAAATCTAACAAAAAAAGATTTATAATTTTTTAAACTATAAAAAATAATTCATATTTTAAATAAATTTCAAGAAGCACATTTGTAATTTACTTTAAATTTTTTTATCAAATTTCAAATTGCACTCATGAGTGATAGTATTTCCTTTTTTTGTTTTTTTTTTTTAGTGTCTAACATTTCAACTGAGAATTTTTTTTTTTGGGGGGGGGGGGGGGGGGGGGGGGCGAAGATCAGTGACAACCTGCTAAAAAGATATTTTCCTATCTAGGTTAGTGGGAAAGTTACTCTCAAAAAGATATTTTCCTATCTAGGTTAGTGGGATAGTTACTCTCAAATGCTAATTTTTTAGCTAGTTAAGAGAAATTACAGTGGGATAGTTTTAAAAAAATAAAAAAAAATATTATTGATCATAAATGAATTATTAAATATTTTATTAAATTTCTCATATGAGTGAGACTTACACAAATCACACATGCGTGGGTCTCACACTCATGTGAGAGTTCTGGTAAAAAATTTGATAATTTATTTGAGATTCTTAACATAACTCAAAAAAGTGTGTTAACGGAAAAAAATAATAAAAGTGGAGCCAAAAAATATATGTTAAGATGTGTTAAGAGTTTGTTGATTTTAAAGAGTGAATTGTGGTACAATAAATATGTTAAAGTGTAGATTAAAATGTGTGTTAAGAATATATATATAATAAATAAAATAAATAAATAAGTTCCATGAAAGGGGCTCTCTCTCTCTCTCTCTCTCCCTCTCCATGAAAAGCTCTACTGAAAAAAATGAAGGCATCAAAATGAAGGCTGACAGAAAAATCTCTCTATGGAAAGCTCTCTTTTTATTTTTCCTTTGAAGATGCTCAGTTTGGTTTCCTGAAAACGAAGACAACAAGGGTCTGGATGTCCGGCAGAGGAAGATGGCTGGTGTGTTAAAGAATATATATATATATATATATATATATATATATATATTTATAGTTAGCAAGAAGCAGCAGAGGAAGATGGTCAGACGTCTGGCCAGTCAATTGGCTGGTCAATAGGTCTACTACAATTTTATTTATTTATTTATTTTTTTCACTTGAAAGGTTCAGATGTCCAAACATCCAGCTGGAAGACCCCACGACACTTCCTTACATCCCCTCTCTCTTTCTCTCTCGCTGGCTAAAATGTTAGACACAGTTAATACACAAGTTAACAATTCACACTAACACCCCTTAACACTTCCATTATGAAGACAAAAGTGATTGTGGCTGGCTAAAAATTTGGACACTGACACTAGCACACCCACAATGGATGTGCTAGCACTACTATAAAAATAGTTAAAGATCACACTTTAATAAAAAAAAAAATCTCACTTTTATTGGAAGTGTGATAAAAAAAATTAGATTGATATTTTAATCACACTTAATTTGATTAAGTGTGATAACATTTAATTTTTATGTCACTTTTCAATTAAGTGTGATTATATATATATTTTTTAATCGCACCTTCTAATTAAAGTTTAATTATATATACACTACTACTTTTTAATCGCACTTTTTTAAATAAGTGTGATTATATATATATTTTTTAATCACGCATTTTAATTAAAGTGTGATTATTTATATATTTTTTAATCACACCTTCTAATTAAAGTGTGATATATATATACTACTACTTTTTTATCATAATTTTTAAATGAGTGTAATTATATACATATATATATATTTTTTTTTAATCACACATTCTAATTAAAGTGTAATTATATATACATTATTATTTTTCAATCACACTTTTTAAATGAGTGTGATTATATATATATATATATATATTTAATCACACTTAATTTTTATATAAAATATACAATTCCCAATTTTTATTTAATTTTTTTTTTAAAAAAAACCCAACACCAAAACACAAATTAAAAAAAAAAAAAATTCAAAATACATTTAACTCTTTGCCTACTTCTAATCAAAAGGAAAGTAGAAGACTAGGGTTCATCAGAAGGCGAGATCTCTCTCTCTCTCTCGCTATGGTGACAACACCAGCGTGTCTAGGTAACCCTCCTCCTCTCAATTCTCTTCTCTCGCTCTCGCAGACGCTCACAATCTCTCTCTCTCTCTCTCGTAGACCGGCGTCTACAGATCTCCCTATTTTTTCACTCTCTAGCAGTGGCGGTAACTCCCCACCGATGACAACATCGGCGTCTCTAAATCTCCCTCCAACATCCAGGTATAGTTCTCTTCTCTTCTAGGTCATTTTTTCGAGCATGATGTGAACACTAGACTGAGCATAGTTGGGATTGTATATCTTTTATCGCTCTCCTACTCCCTCAATCTCTTTTCTCCTGTGTGTCTAGAATGAATACATAGGAATTTTTTTGTTATATATGCCAGTGTGTTGGGTTGATTCTCCTCTGTGTGTCTAGAATGAATACATAGGAATTTTTTTAGTTTGGGATCAGCACTATCCAATGATATCAGGTCTGTCAAGATCCTCTCCTCTATATTTATTTATCATCAATATATACATGCTATGCATATTTGTACATATGTAATAGATGGTAGTCTATAAATGTTATCTAATATTATTAACCTCTAACTGTTTGAAAAAATGCCTGACTCAAAAAAAAAAAAAAACTGTGCTGGCACAATGAGATTACTTTAAGAGCTCCATTCTCTTGTCCCTGTTTTGTGGATATCTCTGTTTGGTGTTTATGTGTTAAGAGAGATTGGATGGGGATGAAGTCAGAGAGGTAACAGGGGATAGTTTCATTTACCAGTTAAATGATTATTGAAGAGGAGACAGAGGATAGTTTCATTTATCAGTTCAATGAAATTGGCCATAAGACCTCAACTGGAGGATGGTTTGTATCTGAGGGTGAGCTGTTCTTGCTCACGATGATGGTTCTTGTTGCTTTTATGATATTGCCAACTGTGATGGTTCTGGATGTATGCAAAATGAAATTCACTGCAACTATATGGTCACTTAGTTAATCCTGTCACAAAATTAGGAGAAGCTCTTTCAGCTTGAAATATGGTAGTTGAGTTAATTTTTTTGGTTTACTTGGTGTGTAGTGATAATTTGGTTGAGGAAGCTGCAGGTGGTGGATCTGCTGGCAAATCTTTTAGAGAGAGAGATAAGGAAGAATTTTCTGAATCGGCGGTAACTTTTGCGGACATTTCTTTAATGCTCCGCTTTAAGGGTTTGGGATTGTTAGTTTTAGTTCTTTCTTTAGGTTTGTTCTTCAAAGTGGGATTGTGCGATAAATGAGCAAATGCCTATCTTGCAATTGAGGCATCCTGTGACCAAAACTGAACAATTAATTGTAAAAAATTCAATAAATCCAATTACGCAATGTGCTTTAGTTGCACAAATCTGGATAAACTGGCTAAATTTTAAGTTCACAAAAGGGGGTGTGATCACATTTTCTCCTACTCAAATCTCGTGACATTGTTCTTGTTTTGCTCTTTTCTATGTAATTATGATTACAACTTGCTAGTCTAGCCTCTCTCTCCCTCTCTCTAGATAATGGAAGGTGGACTTCCCATGTTCAACTGTCTGTTACAGCACACCCTCAGAAATCTATGTACATCCTCAGATTCTTCCACTTCCACAAAGTGGGTTTACGCAGTCTTTTGGAGGATCTTGCCTGGGAACTACCCTATTCTAAAGTAAACAAATACAAAACTAAAACAGTCTAGCATTTGAATTCCCCCCAAAACTAGACATTGTTTTATCTGAGTTCAATCAAAAAATGAGTTCCTCTAAGATCATGTCTTGTTATGACTCTTATTACATTGCTCTGTTTCAGGTGGGACTATGGAGGTGGCGCACTTGATCGTGCCAAGGGCAACAAAAGGAAATGGTAATATATTTATAAGAATTATGACAAACCCAATTGGATTTTGAGTTCAATTTAGGTCATTTTGAGTTATGAGTTGGGTTTTTGCTTCAGGATTCTTGTTTGGGAAGATGGGTTTTGTGATTTTTACAAATGCGAAAGAGCTGGAAACGTAAAAGGGAAGGTTTGGAGCTCATGTGTTCTTTAAAATGTCCCATGAGGTGTACAGTTATGGTGAAGGGTAATTCTGAATGCTTTTTTGTTTTTTGTTTTTGTTTTTGCTTTTGTTTTTGTTTTTGATGAGTGTAAATTTTGTGTGTGCAGAATGGTTGGGAAAGTTGCAGCAGATAATAGTCACAAATGGGTGTTTAAAGATAACCCATCTGAGAATGATTCTAGCTTCATCACCTCATGGAATGTGTCAATTGACCCAGTAAGAGAATTCCATACTTTTTTCAGAAGAAAATCTCTCTCTCTCTCTCTCTCTCTCTCTGTGTGTGTCTTGATTCCTTGATTTCTTTATCACATGAACATCAACCAAGGGCATGGCAATTTCAGTTCCATTCTGGAATTCAGGTTACAAATCTTTTCTCAGAATTCCTCAGCTTCATTTCACGGTAAAAACTTAACTTTTTTTCCCCTCTGTTTTACAAACAATAGCCCTCATTTCGGTTAGAGAAGGCATAATTCAATTCGGCTCATTTGATAAGGTCACTTTCTATATGTAGCGTACTTGCATTTGTGTTTGTATGTTCATATTCTGCAAAATCTTTTTTTGACGATTATGTGTTTAACCTGGAAGCGGTTAAGCAAGTGGTGAACTTAGACGTCTTGAGTTAGACTCTCTCGCTGGTGTCTTCTGCCCATGTCTGTAATTAGACATATTAGGAAACAACATATCAATAATGATACATATTAAAAATTAAGTGTCATGATCATGAACTTTTTAAAATCATTAAAAGTAAAAGAGAGTTTTTTATCAGTTCTAAATCAAACATGATCCAAATACACATCGGGAACTCACTGATAGGCATATAATTTTCATTCTAAACAATATACCTGGTGTTATTATCGGTATTAGAATGACCAAAACTTGATATGTATGAACCGATATTTAAAACCAGTTCTTCTGCCTACTTTAGTGAGGTTCCTCTTTACAAAATATATATATATATAGATTGATGGGTTTTTTTTGGTTCCTTTAGATTATTGAAGATCTCAATCTGTTTATAAGCATACAGAGGAAATTCAGCTATATATAGAGCATACCAGGCATCTATGTAGGGATGGCAATATAAACCCGGCACGACGGGGACCCGGACCGCCCTGTCCCGATAAATGGGGTTTTCCCTGAAAATTATTCCCCATAGGGCCGGGGCTGGTATTAAAAAATACATCCCCGGAATTTTCGGGCCGGGGACGGTGATAGGTCCTCCGGCCCCGCCCCGCCCCGCCCCGCCCCGAAATTCCCCAAAAAATCCCCGCCTATGTTTAGTTGTATATTATATATATATATATCGCTCATTCTTTGACTTTTTCAACTCTCTCATTGACTCACTCTCAATTCTCATTCTCTCTCTCAACTCTCTCACTCTCTCGTTCTTCTCTCACTCACTCTCACCGATACAGCGACACAGTCACCGTCACCGACTCTCTTCTCTCTCTCTCTCTCTCTCTCTCTCTCACACACACCTCGTTTGCTCTCTTATCTCTCCCCTTTAGCCGCTGATCACACACCAGTCATCGACACCACCACCACCACCGCTGGTCCAGACTCCGATCTACAGATGACGACATCGACTTAGGACAAAAACCTCGGATCTCATTTTCTCCATCGTCGATCTCAAGTCTCTCCATCGTCAATCTCATTTTCTAGATCTGTGTTGTTTGAATCTGTTTGTGTGTTTGTGTGTGTGATGATGACGACGACGGCGACTCAGATCCGCAGATGTGTGCGCGTGTGTAATGATGATGACTACTCAAATCTGTAGATGTGTGTGTGTGTGTGTCTCTGTGTGTGTGTGTATGTCTCACGGTTGGGGGTTTTTCCGGGTCGGGGAAACCTGATCCCCGTCGGGGGCAGGGGTGGGGGGAGTGATGGGTTTCCCGCCGGGGATTGGGGCCGGGGACGGGGAATTTCATACTGTCGGGGATCGGTGACGGAGAGGGCAATCCCCGGCCCCGCCCCGCCCCGCCCCGCCCCGCCCCACCCCACCCCATTGCCAATCGTGCATCTATGCCATCCAACCCATTCAATATCCATACACATTCAAACCCATCAACAACCACACCACATTTGAATCCCATGATGACAAGTGCCACCACTTAACCGGAAGAAAGAGATTACTCTACGGCGGCAAACAGGAGGAGGCAACCTCTCAAATCCCTCAACCTAGGCTACAACACCACCACCACTTCAGGCGGCGGAGCACCACAACAACCACCACCGCCTCTCTTTCCCTTCATGCCATGCAGTCTTGGTGCTTTGTTATCAATGGTTCCTTTTGTGGTACCAAATTATCATCCCATTGAAGCTATTGAGAGTAGAAGACTGAGTGTGAAGGTTGATAATGGTGGTGGGTTAAGCCAAATAATACAAGTTGGTGAGGTTAAAGTGGAGGTGGGTCAAGAAGAAAAATCCTTAAACCCTAAGGGCATGTTTGATTGGATGGATTAGAGTATGGGATTGGGATTATTAATCCGTGGGCCAAATTATTCTATGTTTGTTTTAATATTTTGGTTTATGATTATTAATCAAATGGATAATTAATCTAACAAATTTGTAGGATTATTAGTAATGGGGTAGGGGTGAGATTATTAATCTAATGGATAATTTATCCTATTAATCCAATTGGATGGTGAATACCACACTAATTTTGATAGGATTATTAATACCTCACTATTATTCTTGTGAATCAAACATGGCCTAAAAGATTGGGAGATGGGATGGTGGGTGTGGAATTAGGGTTTGGGACATTGAGGCACAGACAGTGTGAATGTCTTAAACCTTAATTAATTAGGAAAAGTCAATTTGCATTTATTTTGTCATTAGTTGGTGATTTAAGTTAAGTGTACTTTTATTTATTTTTATTTTTTTCTAAGTCTGGTTGGTTGGTTGTGTAGTGTAGCTCACCTGTTTCTGCCCCAATGGTAAGCTGTAACCCTCGTCCATGCAAATAGCAATGCAATGAATGATACGTAACTATTTATTCAAGTAAGGGAGGATTAGTAGGTTATAATTAATTATTTTTTTATGTGAATTTTATTATGATATGATATGATAATATAAACAAATAAACGGATTATGTTAATATTTAATTTACATAATTTAATAAATGTATTTTTTTATAGTCAATATAAAAAAAATCTGTTTATTTTAACTTCTTTTGATTATATTTTTGAAGTCTATAGTTATGATTTTCTATTCAATCCTTATGTTTTTACATTTTCAGTTGATGGTTTTGTAATACTAAAAAAACTCTTGCAAACTTTTGCATATAATAATACTCAACAGCGGTAGAGCATACTCCTCTATCAGACAAGTTAGGATTATGTAAATCTTGGTGGAATTGCTCAACACTCAAATACTGAAACTGTGGGGATTGTTCATTTGTTTGTTCTTTTGGAGTTGACCCATCTTGACTTGGTATATTAATTGCTTTTCTTTCTCTACCTTGATCTGAGTTTTAATTTTTGTTGGGATTTAGTTTAGTTTACTCTCTCTGTTGATGTGTTGCCATAATAATTTTTTGACAAAATCTTTTCAAGGCTATGATTTACTAATGTGTTTATATATACTGTTCAATCATGCTCCATAGGCTACAAGAAAATCAGTCTTCATATAAAGAGTGAGGATAATATTGATAAATCCAAATCTAGTTACTTGATCTCTTTTGTTATTTCATAATTGGAGAGTGAACCAATTATGCATTTTTTTTTCTTTTATTTATTTATTTTTAATTTCAAATTAGTTGGTTTATGAATCAATGGAGTCAAGTTAAGTTGAGTTATTGTTTGCCAGAAGCTGAATTCAAAAAATTACAGTGTGTTTAGAGTGATTTGGTGAGAATTGAGAGGGGGGGGGGGGACTCTTTTTTATGTTTGGTTTATAATTTTGAATTTGTTGATTCTATATATATTTGGTTTTATGACTTTAAAATATCTGATCATACATTGAAGATTTGCATTTTGGATTTATTGATTTTGTGTATATGTCATATTTGTATATGGTAATACAAATATTTTATACTAGTAACAATCAAAGTCGTTATTCCTTTTCTATTGATGCAGGGGATGAAGAGTCAGTGTGATGAGAAATTGTCTGATTTTGTCTTTTGTAAGACAAGAAAAGTCTCTACAAAAATAGTAAGTCTATTCATATGCTTCTAGCGTTTTTGAATTAACTTGTGTTTTTCTTTTTCAGGTCAGAAATTTCTTGGAAAGATGCAAAATATGGTCAAACAATTCAAGAACTTAGCTTTTTTCAAGTTTTTTTTTTTTTCATTTTTTAATATATGTAATCACAGTTAATTTTTTTTTTATTAATTCCTTTGTATATACTTTTGAACATTTAATTTTCATTTATGAAATATATGACGTTATTCTATTCAATATATGGTTGTGATTCAAAATATAGTATATAGTGTGTATTACATTTTTCAAATGTGCATACAAAAATAATATTGATTATTCTTCAAATATGTCGAATTTTTTTTTATCACAGGTTTTATTAGTTATTAATCACACTTAAAAGATGTGATCTAAATATTTTCAATCACACTTAAAAGATGTGATCTAAATGATTTTGAGTGTGATCTAAATGTTTTTAATCACACTTAAAAGATGTGATCTAAATTTTTTTAATCACTTTGAAGAGGTGATCCAAATATTTTTAATTGTTTTTAATTACACTTAAAAGGTGTGATCTAAATGTTTTTAATCACACTTAAAAGATGTGATGAGAGCATTTTTTAATCACACTTAAAAAGTGTGATTAAAAATGACCCATTTTATTCACCAGCAATGCTAGTATCATGAAAAAAATTTCATAAAAATAATCATGAAAGTTTTGTGACTCTTGGATTACACTTAGAATAAAGCACCACACACTAATCAAGGTAATCCAAGGATCATAAATTTTTCATGATCATTTTCATGACAAAATTTTCATGATCCCTATCTTTTCCCTTTTATTCACACTCCCAAAGACCACACTTTAATAAAACTTAAAATGTGTGATTAAAAAATATACATCACACAAAAAAAGTGTGATCTTTATCTGTATTTGTAATAGTGTAGTGTTAGATGTTAAATATTTGGCTACCTGAATTCATTTTTATTCATGCAATGGAGTAGTTAAGTGGTGTGTTAGTGTCAAATGCTAGTGTCAGCTATACTTGTGTGTTAACTGTGACTACCATTTTAACCAGCGAGAGAGAGGGGGGTGTTGGGTTTGTTGCAAACCCAAAAAATATAATATTATTTTTCAATAACTGGGAAATAGCATTTAAAAAAACACATTAAACATTAATGTTAAAAAAATGCCCAACAAGCTTAAAAAAAAAAAAAATCAATTGACCGGTTGACCGACTGGACGCCCAGGTAGATGTTCCGGCGGATGACCCAATTCGTTGTGGTGTGCATTTATATATATATATATATATTCTTAACACACACCTTAACACATCTATTACACCACCGCTTACTCTCTAAAATTAACAAATTATTAGTCCCAAATGTGTTGAACTATTGTGTCCCATGGGGGGAGTGGGACACAAATGGGAAGATAAGGGGGAATATGGGATTAAGTGGTGAAATGATCATTTTGACCCTCTACTATTTAGTTATGTATTATATTTATTAAAATTTAATAAAATTTAAATGTCTCAATTTCAAAATAAAATAATTTTATTTAATTTTTATTGGTGTTTTATTTATTTAATTTTTTAAAAAATAATTTTTTATTGATGTTTTATTTTAAAATTTTGCTTATATTTTATTTAATTTCATTATTTAAATTTTGAATAATACTTTAGACCCCCTCAAAAGGGGCACCCCCTCACCCCCTTTGACATGTGTCAGGGGGTGATTGGATGTGCAGGAAAAAAAAAAAAAGAAAAAGAAAAAGCAACCAATGAGAGTGAGAGGGGGTGAAAGGGGGTGATGGGAAAAGGGGGTCTCTATCATTGTTGTTAAATTTTAATAAATGTTTTATTTAATTTCATTATTTAATTATTATTATTTTTAAAAATAAATTTATTTAAAATTTTAATTAAAATAAAAAATAACATATATTTTTATAGATATTTTATTTATTTTTTTTAAAAAATAAATTTATTTAATTGTGTAAAAAATAAAATAAAATAATTTATTTAATCCAGTTAAAATAATTAAAATATTAAAAAAGTCATTTGAACATTTATCTTTCTTTATAATATTTCAAATAAATAAATATAAAATTCATATCCTATCTAACTAAATAATCATTTTTTGATATCTAATTAATAACTAAATAAATATAAAATATAAATTCAATTCAACCAAATAATAATATATCTCAAGATTAATAATTCAATAGATTTCAATCTCTACTTATCTAATCTGTCGAAACAAATCCTCTTAAGTGATCAATTTCCTTAACAATGGATATGTTAGTGTGTTCACTAGTGGTGAAATTAAATGCAACCAGCAAGTTTACCAGCAAAGGAGAGAGAGATAACGAGAGAAACAGACGGCCACTGACAGTGCAGTAGCCCACTGTAAGCAAGTTAACAAGTAAAGGAGAAAGAGAGAGGAGCATGAGAGAGGGAGGGCAACTGGACAGTGCAGTGGGGTTGGGGCCCACTGCACTTTTAATATTCTGAACACTCTTCTTAATACATTTTTTAAATTCTTTATTGTTTATATATATATGACACCGTTTGGGAAGAAGAATATAGGATTTTTTTGATTATTTTAATCACAAAAGATAAAATAGATTATTTTAGCTAAAAAAATAAAACATCACATTCAACTCATAATCATTACACTCTTTTCTCACAAAAAAAGTCAAAAAGTCCTTCTCAAACCAAACTTTTTAGCCCAGGCTAAAATAGCAAAAAAGCCAAAAATTCA
The DNA here is from genome assembly GCA_030407325.1 of Camellia japonica. NCBI lineage: Eukaryota > Viridiplantae > Streptophyta > Magnoliopsida > Ericales > Theaceae > Camellia > Camellia japonica. The sequence continues at coordinate 15,016 of JAPPVO010006876.1, read as the reverse complement.
AAAAATCAACCCACTTCCCAAACCAACCCTATATATTCTCAACACTCTTCTTAATCTGTATCTTAATACATCTATTTATATCACTATTTACTCATTAAATTAACAAATCTTAACACATTTTTAAATTTCACTTTTATCACTTTTTGTCATATAACACACTTTAACACATTTTAACTACTCCATTATGAATTCTTATATATACTCTAGTAATATAACAAAACAAAAACAAACAAAAACAAAAATAAAAACACAAGTTAAAATATCACATCATATGATAGGACTCACCATTAGAACTCTTTTTAGAATTTCTAAATATTTTCTAATTTCAAATTGCACTCCTGAGTTTTTTTTTTTTTGGGTGGAAGTGTCTAACATTTTCAACTAAGAATTGTTTATTGGGCAAGATCACAACCATATAATAAAAGATATGGGAAATGTTTGGGGACTTCTTTGGAGATCGTTTTTATACTTTTAAAGTAATTTTAACTCTTTATATATGTTTGGAGTTCACTCATATATGTATACGATTCACATCACGTAAAGTCTAAATTTTAGAATGATCTTATAAGAATCTTGTGAGGCGGGCTCTTGATCATTTCTCAAAAGATATTTTTCCATTGGTCTAAGGCACCACGTGTAATTAGTGACGTGATGCCCTTTCCCATTGGGCTCTTGATCTTTTTTATATTTGGTTTATAATTTTGAATTTGTTGATTCTATATATATTTGGTTTTATGACTTTAAAATATCTGATCATACATTGAAGATTTGCATTTTGGATTTATTGATTTTATGTATATGTCATATTTTTATATGGTAATACAAATATTTTATACTAGTAACAATCAAAGTCATTATTCCTTTTCTATTGATGCAGGGGATGAAGAGTCAGTGTGATGAGAAATTGTCCGATTTTGTCTTTTGTAAGACAAGAACAGTCTCTACAAAAATAGTAAGTCTATTCATATGCTTCTAGCGGTTTCTGAATTAACTTGTGTTTTTATTTTTCAGGTCAGAAATTTCTTGGAGAGATGCAAAATATGGTCAAACAATTCAAGAACTTAGCTTTTTTCAAGTTTTTTTTTTCATTTTTTAATATATGTAATCACAGTTAAATTTTTTTTATTAATTCCTTTGTATATACTTTTGAACATTTAATTTTCATTTATGAAATATATGACGTTATTCCATTCAATATATGGTTGTGATTCAAAATATAGTATATAGTGTGTATTACATTTTTCAAATGTACATACAAAAATAATATTGATTATTCTTCAAATATGTCGAATTCTTTTTTTTTTATCACAGGTTTTATTAGTTATTAATCACACTTAAAAGATGTGATCTAAATGTTTTCAATCACACTTAAAAGATGTGATCTAAATGTTTTTAATCACACTTAAAAGATGTGATCTAAATTTTTTTTAATCACTTTGAAGAGGTGATCTAAATATTTTTAATTGTTTTTAATTACACTTAAAAGGTGTGATCTAAATATTTTTAATCACACTTAAAAGATGTGATGAAAGCATTTTTTAATCACACTTAAAAAGTGTGATTAAAAATGACCCATTTTATTCACACTCTCAAAGACCACACTTTAATAAAACTTAAAATGTGTGATTAAAAAATATACATCACACAAAAAAAGTGTGATCTTTATCTGTATTTGTAATAGTGTAGTGTTAGATGTTAAATATTTGGCTACCTGAATTCATTTTTATTCATGCAATGGAGTAGTTAAGTGGTGTGTTAGTATCAAATGCTAGTGTCAGCTATACTTGTGTGTTAACTGTGACTACCATTTTAACCAGCGAGAGGGGGGGGGTGTTGGGTTTGTTGCAAACCCAAAAAATATAATATTATTTTTCAATAACTAGGAAATAGCATTTAAAAAACAAAAATGCAATAAAAAAAAAAACACATTAAACATTAATGTTAAAAAAATGCCCAACAAGTTTAAAAAAAAAAAAATCAATTGACCGGTTGACTGACTGGACGCCCAGGTAGATGTTCCGGCGGATGACCCAATTCGTTGTGGTGTGCATTTATATATATATATATATATTCTTAACACACACCTTAACACATCTATTACACCACCGCTTACTCTCTAAAATTAACAAATTATTAGTCCCAAATGTGTTGAACTATTGTGTCCCATGGGGGGAGTGGGACACAAATGGGAAGATAAGGGGGAATATGGGATTAAGTGGTGAAATGATCATTTTGACCCTCTACTATTTAATTATGTATTATATTTATTAAAATTTAATAAAATTTAAATGTCTCAATTTCAAAATAAAATAATTTTATTTAATTTTTATTGGTGTTTTATTTATTTAATTTTTTAAAAAATAATTTTTTATTGATGTTTTATTTTAAAATTTTGCTTATATTTTATTTAATTTCATTATTTAAATTTTAATAAATGTTTTATTTAATTTCATTATTTAATTATTATTATTTTTAAAAATAAAATTTATTTAAAATTTTAATTAAAATAAAAAATAACATATATTTTTATAGATATTTTATTTATTTAATTTTTTAAAAATAAATTTATTTAATTGTGTAAAAATAAAATAAAATAAATTTTTATTTAATCCAGCTAAAAATAATTAAAATATTAAAAAAGTCCTTTGAACATTTATCTTTCTTTATAATATTTCAAATAAATAAATATAAAATTCATATCATATCCAACTAAATAGTCATTTCCTGATATCTAATTAATAATTAAATAAATATAAAATATAAATTCAATTCAACCAAATAATAATATATCTCAAGATTAATAATTCAATAGATTTCAATCTCTGCTTATCTAATCTGTCGAAACAAATCCTCTTAAGTGATCAATTTCCTTAACAATGGATATGTTAGTGTGTTCACTAGTGGTGAAATTAAATGCAACCAGCGAGTTTACCAGCAAAGGAGAGAGAGAGAACGAGAGAAACAGACGGCTGACAGGGCAGTAGCCCACTGTAAGCAAGTTAACAAGTAAAGGAGAAGGATAGAGGGAATCTGGATCCTCTCCTTGAGCTTGGTCCTTGAGCTCGGTCCTTGAGGGCCTTCGGGTCCACTTTGAGGCCTGATTTTGATAATCTGAACCGTTCATATTTTAATATTTACTCAGTATAACATACCTGTAAAAATCAAGTTGATCGGATATCAGAAAGTATGTGTTCGAAAAACTGGGACTACAACTATTTTTTAATAAACAGTTTTTCGAACACATACTTTCTGATATCCGATCAACTTGATTTTTTACAGGTATGTTATACTGAGTAAATATTAAAATATGAACGGTTCAGATTATCAAAATCGGGCCTCAAAGTGGACCCGAAGGCCCTCAAGGACCGAGCTCAAGGACCAAGCTCAAGGAGAGGATCCAAATTCGGATAGAGGAGCATGAGAGAGGGAGGGCAACTGGACAGTGCAGTGGGGTTGGGGCCCACTGCACTTTTAATATTCTCAACACTCTTTTTAATACATCTTTTAAATTCTTTATTGTTTATATTGTCCCTTTGTTAAAATATGAACCGCAGGATCAATTCAATCCAACGGCTAAAAAATGTCTAAGAGACATACATTTCTCTCTCTCTCTCTCATGTAGAATGCAGATTCAATCCTACGGTTTGCAAGTGACAAATATAGAGAGATTCAATCCTACGATTCATCTCTCTCACTCTCTCATTCAAGAGCAAATTCAATTCAGGGAAATTCTATTTCCACCACCCTGATAAACTCAGTAAACACACTTAATGAAAAATTAGATTAATGACAATTATATCCTAATTAAAAATTACTATAATAGCCATTGATCAACACTCCTAATATTATATATACAAAGTCTCTATACACATCTTTTAGAAATAAAAATATCTCAATATACACTTTTTGAAACAAAAAAATTAAATCCTAATTTTTTTTTGTAGTCACTTTGCTTCTTACACACTCTGTACTCCTCTCTGTTATTTGCAAACAAAACATCTCCTCTATTACTTTAATCTTTAACTTTACTCAATTATTAACATCGTTTAATTATTAGTTCAACAATTTTTATTTGATAATTAAATAGTTCAACAATCGCATCATCAATTTAGGCGTGATCTGCTACTTGAATTGAATAATCAGAGAGAGCTTCAAGAGTTAGAATCCGTGGATTTTTCCTGCAAATTTGACTGCTACGTGACCTGGTGAATCGGAAACAGCCTGAGAAATTGAAATATATATATATATATATATAGAGAGAGAGAGAGAGAGAGAGAGTTAGAGAGGAAAAAACAGAGATCTAGGGGATTGAGGAGGCTAATTGAATTGAATTTGATGAGAAATTACAGGTACAGATCCGAAGACTTTCTGATTATCAATCATAGTGTAATTGCCTGACATCATCTTTCACAAATCTTTGTTGATTTTTTGCCGCTGATGAAGATGAAGATGAAGACGAAGATTAAAACCACCAACACCAGCTTTTCATCTCTATTCTTACCTTCTGCTCGGACATAAATCTATCCTCTGTCTGTCTTTCTCTGGCATTTAATTTTTTTTTTCCTTATTTCAATCGCATTTTAGACCTATGATCTTATTGATTATCAAGTTAGGCGTGATCTTATTGCACTTTCTTGATGACGTTGCCAGGGATTTTAAAAACCGAAAAAATGTAGATGGGAATAGCTTCAAGAACATGCTTGACAAGAACACACCCCTCCCAGCAAAATTTAAAAATTGACATTTCCAACTCTGAAGTTTGTGTTGAAGTCGTGCCAGGATGTCCAAACCATTCTGACTTTTTCTGAACAGAGAAATCCATCAAGGCTAAATCGTTGAACTAATAATCATTATCCAGATTTTTTTTTTTTTTTTGATTTCTTGTTTGAACTTCTTCTTCCTTCCTGTTTGAAGTAGAAATGTAAATTGGGGTCACTTTGGTCTTCACGAAAGTGGGTGGAAGTAGAATTGTAAATTGGGGTAAATTAAAGTGTGTGTATTTTGAGGGTAAAGTGTGTACATATGAGTGAAGGATTTATTTGTAATTTTAAGGATGTGGGTTGAGATAATTACTTAATAATTAAATTAGTAGAGATGTGTATTGAGAAAAGATTTGCCCTGAGTTTATTAGGGTGGTGGAAATAGAATTTCCCAGATAACACAAGTTATTGAAACAATGAATTTACGACAATACCCTTGCCATTGTTCTTACTATGTGGCCCTTGTGTGACCTTCACCCCATCCTTAACATGAGCAACAAGGACGACTCCACAACGTATTGGGATTTTTTTGTCAATATGAAATGGAAAAATATTTTTATAAAATATTAAATGGTTAATTATTTCTGGTCTTGGTGCTACAAATTTAATATGGTAGATATATGATACTCATACGAAACAAAGAAGGTTGAGATTTGGCAATTCCAGTCACCGGCGATGATAATAAATAAATGAATCAGGAGAGATCCTATACCTCTCTAGAGTGCGTACTATATGTACTTATCATAAAAATATATAATTTTATTATAAAATTTTATAACATTAATTAAAAAATATATAATTTTATCATAAATTGACGTAATAAAAATGTTTAAAATTTTGTATCTTAGTTATGACATTTTTTCGTACTAATTTGTGATCAGATTATGCATTTTGTAATTAATATTATGAAATTTTATGATAAAATTATACATTTTTATAATAAATTGCATATGATGTAAACCCCTTAAATTAGCTACCTACTTCCTTTTATTATAGTGTTGTTTGAAATGATCTAAATAAAAATATTTTAATTTTTTTAAAAAAATATAAAAAATAATAATATAACTCAAAAAAAAAAAAACTTTTTATAGTGTACCCAATACACTCTCATACTCTCGTGAGCAAAGCAACACTTAATGGCCAAGAAAAAATAGCAAAATAGAGAGCTACCCATTGAATCACCCACCCACCCACTGTTTGCAATCAATTATTTGATGATGTTAGGGGTGTTAATTACCCAGACTTTGTAAACTTTATTTCTAGTTCTATTTTATCTGCCACCTTTTCTACCCAAAAAAACAAAAAAGCTACCTACTGACCTTATTTATACTGTCGTGAGCAGAGCAGCACTTAATGGCCAAGAAAAAATAGCAAAATGGAGAGCTACCCATGCCCCTAGAATTGTCATCCAGATTTCCATTTTTGGTATATTTTTCATGACATATACAATCTGTTTCTTTCTTTCTTTCTTTTTCTTAGATTTAATATACAATCTGTTTCAATTTCAATTTTTACCGATATAAATGAAACCAACATAAAAGTATACTTTTTATCACTGTCATTCCCTTTAATTTTTTTGAAATACCACTTACACACCCCTGTCAGGGGAAATTCTATTTCCACACACTTGATTAATTCAGTGCACATCTTTTTTTTAAAATTTTTTTATTACATTTCTATCCTTCAATCAAATTACCAACACACCTCTCCCTTTCTCAGTCCCTCCCAACCTCCCAACTCAACCCTAACTTTTGCCATTTCCGACCACCAGAAGTCACATCCCTCCCTTCCGATCATCACTACCTTCATAGCATTCCTCTTCTCTTGACCGGCATCCATTACATAGAAATCCAGTTATGGCTATTAATCTGGCATAACTTGATATATGTTATTAAATTTCATCTCTTTCTTCTGTTTTTTGAACAGGTAAGAGCTTTTGTCCTCCAATATATCCATTGGGAGACCAGTTGTGGCAATTAAATGAAGGTGTTCCTTTGATATGCCTCCATTCTCTTCCAAGTGTAGCCCTTCCCAGCACCACCATCTTTTGCTTCACAAACTGTTGTTGATTGTCAGCCTCTTATGGGATATGCATCTGTTATTTCAGTGGCAGACCTCTTAACATTCATCTCTTCTGATAACTTTAATTTTAAACATTATGTTGAGCTGAAAGATGTTTGTGTTGAAGGGGCTATGGCAACTGCAGATGGCAGTCCATTATTAATCAGATCAACTGGGTTCTTCACAGATCCGATCTGAGGGCGGTGATGGAGAGGAGGAAGCAGTAGCGGGAGGGGGAGAAGGCAGGGGAGGGGCAACAACCGTGGGAGGTTGAGAGAGGCTGAGAAGGGAACGGCGCTGGTGGGAGGCGGTGGTTGCTGACAATGGTTAGGGTCAGGATTTGTTGGAGAAGATGAGGGTAGTTTAGTATTATCTGAAAATTATTGATGTGTATTGAGACAAAATTAAAAGTTTTAGTTTGTGTATAGTGTAAACTGAGTAAATGATGTATAATAAGATAAGTAAGGATGTGTAAATAGAATTACCCCCCTGTCAGATAACACAGGTTATTGAAACAATGAATTTACGACAATACCCTTGCCATTGTTCTTACTATGTGGCCCTTGTGTGACCTTCACCCCATCCTTAATATGAGCAACAAGGAGGACTCCACGATGTATTGGGATTTTTTTGTCAATATGAAATCAAAAAATATTGTCATAAAATATTAAATGGTTAATTATTTCTGGTCTTGGTGCTACAAATTTAATATGGTAGATATATGCACTACAAAAAATTAAGATTTTAGGGACTAAAATTTAGGATCAAAATTATTTTTTAGGGACCAAATATTTTTGTTGCGAAAATTGTCGTTATTATATTTTTAGCAATGAAAATTAGACATTAGTGATGAATTATATCAAATTTTTTGTTTCAAAAAATAAAACATTTTGAGACCAAATTATTTTGTTTCTAAAAGTCTATTTATTAGTGATATTTTTAAAATTTTGTCGCTAAAAGCCTTGTTGTACACTTTTCAGAACGACATTTTAGCGACTATCCTCATGACGATAAAAATTGGTCCCTAAGGCCTCGTTTGGGAACAGGCTAATTTAGTAACTTTTTGGCTATTTGGCTAAAATATGAGCTAAAAAAATTAGCCTCCGTTTGGGAAGTGGGTTGGCTCTTTGGCTCTTTTGGCTATTTGAGCTTGGGCTAAAAAGCTTGGTTTGGGAAGGCCTTTTTGACTTTTTAACTTTTTTGACTTTTTTTGTGAGAGAAGAGTGTAATGATTATGGGTTGGATGTGATGTTTTGTCTGTTATGGCTCAAAGAGCTTATTCTGTCTTTTGTGGCTCAAAGAGCCAAAAAAGCCCAATGAGCCACTTCCTGTGATGATTTTTTGACTTTTTACGAAAAGATGTGCAAAAAGTAGAGAAAAAATAGAATCTTTGACTTTTTGGTATGGGTTGTTGGCTTTTTGATTTTTTTAGTAACTTTTTGGCTTTTTGGCTAAACCGGTCTGTTGCCAAACGAGGCCTAAATATCTTTTGTAACAAAATTTTCATTTTTAGAGATCAAAATATTTAATCTCTAAAACTCTTATATGTTATACTAATGATGCATTAATTTGGTACATACATGATTTATTGGAAGCTGCAAATGGTGGGCTGCACTTGAAGGATGTAAATAGATTTGTGGCAGATTGCATGGAGTAATGGAAAGGCATTGCATGATGGAAACTTTTGGTTGGCATCATGGGGAAGACCAAACGTGTATCAACTTTGTGCATCTTTTCAACTACTTTTTGTATTATATATAAACTAGCCTATCACCCGTGCTATGCACAAGATAATTATAGATATTTATATTTGTTTTAATTTTTTTTAATATATAAATTAAATACATGGAGTTTGACCGAGGAGTTTGAAAGAATTTAATAAGTGTTTATTTATTTTTTTTTCAAAAAACAAAACAAAAAAATTAAGAGGGAAAAAAATTAAGAGGCATTTACACCATAATTACATGGGTCTCTTGGGGATGCAAAAAGTAAGAAAATTATGATTTCATTTATTGCGTTATATTTGTTTTAATTTTTTTTAATATATAAATTAAATACATGGGGTTTGATCGAGGAGTTTGAAAGAATTTAATAAGTGTTTATTTATTTTTTTTTCAAAAAACAAAACAAAAAAATTAAGAGGGAAAAAAATTAAGAGGCATTTACACCATAATTACATGGGTCTCTTGGGGATGCAAAAAGTAAGGAAATTAGGATTTCATTTATTGCGTGTCAATAGTGTAATTATTATAAACCAATCACCAATCACCAAGTCAATTTTTTTAAAAAAAAATATTAAAAAATCAGGAAATTAGGATGTGCACAGGATAATTATAGATATTTATATTTGTTTTCATTTTTTTAATATATAAATTAAATATATAAATTAAATACATGGGGTTTGACCGAGAAGTTTGAAAGAATTTAATAAGTGTTTATTTATTTATTTAAGAGGCATTTACACAATAATTACATAATATATAAATTAAATACATGGGGTTTGACCGAGGAGTTTGAAAGAATTTAATAAGTGTTTATTTATTTATTTAAGAGGCATTTACACAATAATTACATGGGTCTCTTGGGGATGAAAAAAGTAAGGAAATTAGGATTTCATTTATTGCGTTATTCATTTAATAAGTGTAATTATTATAAATTAAGTGTTTATTGTAATCAATAGTGTAATTATTACAATCTTTGAATTTATTGTAATCAATAGTGTAATTATTACAATCTTTGAACCAATCACCAATCACGAAGTCAATTTTTTTTAAAAAAAATATTAAAAAATCAAGAAATTAGGATTGGCATGTTGGAGGTTCTACAAGCCTTGGGTTTTAAAAGACCCTTTTCCTTAATATATAGACTAGCCTATCACCCGTGCTATGCACGGGATAATTATAGATATTTATATTTGTTTTCATTTTTTTAATATATAAATTAAATATATAAATTAAATACATGGGGTTTGACCGAGGAGTTTGAAAGAATTTAATAAGTGTTTATTTATTTATTTAAGAGGCATTTACACAATAATTACATAATATATAAATTAAATACATGGGGTTTGACCGAGGAATTTGAAAGAATTTAATAAGTGTTTATTTATTTATTTAAGAGGCATTTACACAATAATTACATGGGTCTCTTGGGGATGCAAAAAGTAAGGAAATTAGGATTTCATTTATTGCGTTATTCATTTAATAAGTGTAATTATTATAAATTAAGTGTTTATTGTAATCAATAGTGTAATTATTACAATCTTTGAACCAATCACCAATCACCAAGTCAATTTTTTTAAAAAAAAATATTAAAAAATCAAGAAATTAGGATTGGCATGTTGGAGGTTCCACAAGCCTTGGGTTTTAAAAGACCCTTTTCCTTAATATATAGATTAGTGGCAACTCGTGATATGTACGAGACTTTATAAGGGTTGGTTTGGGATGTTCTAAGAAAGTGCACTTTTTGACTTATTGGCTTATATGGATTGGGTTTGGGTTGTGTTTGATGTGATGTGTTAGAGAGGTGATGTGATTTAAATAAGATGATGTGACTTAAATAGGATAGTGACTTTTTGACTTTTTGTATCATTTAGGTTATGCCAAACTTTAAAAAAAAAATCATTATAATTATTTTGAAGTAATTTAATATTTTACTTTGTGGTATACATGAAATTTATAAGTTAACTTTTATGTTTATAACTTTTTAAATTATTAGTTTAAAACAATTAATATATATATATATATCTATTTAGTGCGATTTTTGATAATTTGTATTAAAAAAAAGTTAAACCTGATTAATATAAATTAAATGAGTTATGACATATCTCTTCTTGTTATGAAACTATATAAATTTAAAAGTTATAATTAAGATAAATATACAATTTTATTATTAAATGTGAAGTAAAGTGATATTTAATAATAATTAATATGATGTTTCTATTATTAATTCAATAATTTAAGTTACATTTCTTTTGATTTTAATTTCATAACTAAAAATACAGTATAAATATAATACACACACGAATTTCTAGTCTTTGAGAATAAGAAGGTTTCAAAAATATTTACAAACTTTCATCATTTTCTTTTAATTTCTTTTAATCTAATTTGATTTTAAATTTGAATAAAAATTTTGATTTGACATGAATTACTCCAACTTTTTCATTAAATTTTTATCAATTTTGAAAAGAACTTTCATTCTTATTCCATTTTTTTTTTCTTTCCACCAATTTTGATGGAAAAAAAAATTTCAACGTTCATCTTTTTAAATTCTTATCAAATTATAATTTGATAAAAAAAATATTAAGGGTCGAACATTCTCTTAATTGGAATTATGGTGAAATAACATATTGAAATAGTCAAAGTTTGAGTATGTGGTTGGTTGAAATGTATAATTTAATTAATTCTCTTCTCATATTTGTATAAAAATTTATACTTATGACTACATCATTTTAAGTCAGATTATGAAAAAAAAATTGAGGTCCATCTGTAAATATCCTACATATTAAAAAAATAAAATATAAAATAAAAAGAAAGAAAAATACGTAGCTTTTGGATATTGAGATCCAAAATAAAAATTTTAACTAAATAAGTAAAAATGAAATTTATTGATTTTATCTATTTGTATATTTGATCTTTAGTTTTTTTTTTTTTTTTGTTATGTTAAATATAATATATAAGATATAGATTGATATCCACAACTTTTATAAAAAATATTATCTGAGTTTTTGGAAAAGAGAAAAGGATGACAAGTTTTAATATTTTTTTTTTTTGGAAATCAGTGAGAGATATTATGATGGCGAGATTATGAAATATTTTTGTTATCTTCCCATTTGAAGTCCATAAATTAATGAATAATTATTATTTCTAAAATAATTAAATAAATAAATTTGCCGATAGGTTTTTTTTTACTCTATTTTATAAATTGAAAAATCAATAAGTTTAGAATGAGAGTATGGAACTTTTAGGACGTTTCTCATTAGAAACCCCATTTTCCTTTTATAATATATAGATATAGTTATTTATATTTATTTTAGATATTTTTTAATATACAAATTATTATTTTTTAATATACAAAAATTTTTTTATAAGAATAATTTAACAATCCCATTACTAACCATAGTGTATGGGAGAAGTTGAAAATGATGCTGCAATAACTATGAGAGAAATCAAAAAGGCTTGTGGGTTGGGAGCAATTAATGAATGCTGATGTTATTTTTTTAAATCAAAAAATTAGAAAATTAATATTGGAATATTGGAGCTCCCACAAGACTTGCAGATTAGAAACCCCCTTTTCTTTATATAATACAAGAAATTTTTTTTATGCTTGTTCATAATGCATTAAAGTATTATTATGAGGGATAATAATCATATGTGTTGGGACTTTTCAAGGAATTCATATGTGTTGGATTTTAAAGAATTTTTTTTTTATACTTATTCTTAATGCATTAAAGTGTTATTATGAGGGTAAGACTTGGGAGTTGAGAGAAGCTAATAAATGCTAAATTTTTTTTAAAAAAAATAAAAAAATAAGGAAATTTAGATTGGGAGATTGGATGTTCTTAATGCATTAAAGTGTTATTATGAGGGTAAGTCTTGGGAGTTGGGAGAAGTTAATAAATGTTAAATTTTTTTTTTAAATCAAAAAATCAAGAAATTTAGATTGGGAGATTGGAGCTCTCACAAGGCTTGGGGTTAAAAACCCCCTTTTACTTAATATATAGTACTAGCCTATCACCCGTGCTATGCACGGGATAATTATAAATATTTATATTTGTTTCAGATTTTTTTTAATATATAAATTATGTTTTTTAAGATTTTTTATAAAAATAATTTAACAATCTTATCACTAACCATAGTGTATGGGAGAAGTTGAAAATGGTATTGCAGTAACTATGCACGGGTTGTATCTATAATTATCTGTATGAGGGGATTTTAAATGTTGATTAGAGAATTTTGACCAAATCAATAAATGCATGCATGTGGAAAGACACGTGAATTGAAAAAAGATAATAAATGCTGATCAGGGAATATATATGTGAATTGTGATTTTTAAATGTCTTTTTTTTTAAATGTCTTCTTTTTTTTCTTCTTTTTTATATTATATTAAAGTTTAATATTTTGATAATAATCATATGTGTTGGACTTTTCAATGAATTAAATGTCTTGTTTTTTTTTTATTATATTAAAGTTTAATATTTTGATAATAATCATATGTGTTGTACTTTTCAAAGAATTTTTTTTTATACTTGTTCTTAATGCATTAAAGTGTTATTATGAGAGATAATAATCATATGTGTTAGGACTTTTCAAGGAATTCATATGTGTTGGACTTTTCAAGGAATTTTTTTTATACTTATTCTTAATGCATTAAAGTGTTATTATAAGGGTAAGGCTTGGGGGTTGTGAGAAATTAATAAATGCTAAGGTTTTTTTTTTTTTAAATAAAAAAATCAAGAAATTTAGGCTCCGTTTGGTAAGCCTTTCAAAATATAGTTTCACCCATTGATTTGAGTGTGTTGTTTGTTCAGAGCTTTCAAATCATAATTCTACACCCATTTCTCAAAACTCAATTCAAAACATAATCATTACTTTTCAAAACTCATAACCAAACACATAATTCAAAACTTTTTTCAAAACTCAATTCAAATCAATATTTTAATTTTTTAAATATTTAATATTTAAATATTTTAAAAATATTTTAATTTTGTTAAGATTTTAAATATTTTAATATTTAAATATGTTACAATTTTTTTAAATAAATAGATATAAATAAATAGATAGATATTTTTTTATTTTGTTAAGATTTTAAATATTTTTTTTAAAATATTGGAACTCTCACAAAACTTGTGGGTTAGAGATAGATATAAATAAATAGATAGATATAGATATAGATATTTATATTTGTTTTAAATATACAAATTATTTGTTTTGGAAAAAGTAGTACACTAATTATGAGAGAAATCAAAAAGTCTTGTGGGTTGAGAGAAGTTAATAAATGTTGAGATTAATTTTTTTTTAAAAAAAAACAAAAAATTAGAAAATTAGGATTGGCATATTGGAGCTCCCACAGGCCTTGGGGGTTAGAAACCCCCTTTTGCTTAATATATAGTATAAATAGATAGATATGTCTTTTTATTTTTGTTTTTATTTTTGTGTGGTTGCTATTCGGGTTTTTTTTTTTTTCAATTTATTTAAGATGGAGTTGTGGGTATCTTTTTTTTTTTAATTATTATATCAATTTATTTAAGATGGGTATTTTTGTGTGGTTTCCATTTGTTTTTAATTATTATTATTTAGGTAAGTTATGATGTGAGTTAGATATGTTATAGACATGTGAGTTTTATTTATTTAAAGTTTATTTAGATAAACTTTAAAGACTTTTTTTTTAGTTTTTTAGTTTTTTTTTGTTATGTTATAATATAATATATATAATATAGGTAGATATCTACAACTTTAATAAAAAATATTATCTGATTTTTTAGGAAAGAGAAAAGGAATGCAAGTTTTAATATATATTTTTTAAAATTTGTGAGAGAGATTAGGAGGGAGAGATTATGAAATATTTTTGTTATTAAATAAATAAATCAGTCAATAGTTTTTTTAATCTATTTTGTAAATTAAAAATCAATAATTTTGGAAAATTGATTAATTTGTCCCATTAAGTGATTTAAAATTTTGATAGATATACATAATAAAAAATACATAATTATATTATTAAATCATAATTCAAATTTAGATGTTATATCTTTTTGAGATCTATAGCTAAATTTTTATCTTTTTTTTTTATCTTTTTTTTTTTGTGTGTAACCATAGTGTATTGGAGAAATTGAAAAGGGTGTTGCAATAATTATAAGAGAAGTCAAAAGGAATTGTGGGTTGAGAGAAGTCAATAATGCTGAGGTTGGGTTGGGAGAAGTCAATAAATGCCGAGTTTTTTTTTTTTTTAAATCAAAAAAATTAGAAAATTAGGATTAGGAGATTGGAGCTCCCACAAGTCTTAGGGTTAAAAACCCCCTTTTGCTTAATATATAGTATAGATAGATAGATAAGACCACTTACTCCCTTCTATTCCCTTTTTTTTTTTTTTAGTTTATATATATTTCATTGATTCATGTGGTTGTTTATATCAGTAAAAGTAACTGTATGAACTAATAAAATTAAAAGGGACAAAGAACAGTGCATAGAAATAGGCAT
>JAPPVO010006875.1:0-12318 GCA_030407325.1 Camellia japonica | reverse complement strand
ACTTCATCATTAATGGAATCTATCAATGTGGTTATAGATGACACAGGTTCTCCTACTCGGCATCAAATGAGGATGACAATGGTGAGTCCCCAATCTTGGATACTGAACCACCAAATCAAGGAGAAGCTGAGGTTCAATCACAAGAAAATGTTACAGCACCATCCTCACAGGTAAGTTCATGTCCCAAGAGTGCTCAAAGGGACATCACTCCTGTTGCTTCCATCACCGCAAGTCCTGAACTTAAACCATCAGCAAGGGTGAAACTGAATCATCCAGCTCAACAGGTAATTGGAAGTGTTTCGGATCGAATGAAAACCCGAAGACAGATTCGGGATGAGGTATCACACATGTGTTATGTTTCTTTAATTGAACCTAAGAATTTTAAAGAGGCCTTGCTAGATGATAGTTGGGTCAATGCTATGCATGAAGAATTAGGTCAATTTGAGCGTAACAAAGTTTGGACTCTTGTTCCCAGACCTAGAGACATGAATGTGATAGGTACCAAGTGGATCTTTAAAAATAAATCTAATGAGAATGGTACTGTTGTGAGAAATAAAGCCAGGTTGGTTGCTCAAGGCTACACACAAGTAGAGGGTATTGACTATGATGAGACGTTTGCCCCAGTTGCACGTCTCGAATCCATTCGTATTTTGCTTGGTGTTGCATGTTTTCTTGGCTTTAAATTGTTTCAAATGGATGTGAAAAGTGCTTTTCTGAATGGGTACTTAAAAGAAGAGGCATATGTTGAGCAACCAAAAGGGTTTGAGGACCCTAAATGTCCTAATCATGTCTACAAGTTAGACAAGGCTTTGTATGGGTTGAAACAAGCCCCTCGGGCTTGGTATGATATGCTTACTACCTTTCTTCTTGATAATGATTTTCAAAGGGGTAGTGTGGATAAGACTTTATTTGTGAAACATACCAAGTCTCATATTCTTGTTGCTCAGATATATGTTGATGATTTGTGTTTGGATCTACTGCTGAGCATCTTGTGAAATACTTTTCGGATTGCATGACACATGAGTTTGAGATGAGCATGATGGGAGAGTTGTCTTATTTTTTGGGTCTCCAAATTAAACAATCTCCTTCGGGCATATTTGTTTCTCAGTCTAAGTATGCTAAAAACTTGTGTCAAAGTTTGGTCTTGAGTCTTCCAAGCATGCACGCACTCCCATGAGCACTAGTCTTCACCTTTCCAAAGATTCCTCTGGTATTGATGTTGATCCTACCTTTATAGGAGTATGATAGGGAGTCTTTTGTATCTCACAGCCAGTCGTCCTGATATTTCCTTCAGTGTTGGTGTTTGTGCTCGTTACCAAGCCAGTCCTAAAGAGTCTCACCTTCTTGCGGTAAAACGCATCATCAAGTATGTTAATGGGACCTTGGGGTATGGGGTTTGGTTTTCCACTGATACTACAGCCGAAATTACTGGTTTTTCTGATGCCGACTGGGCAGGATGTGCTGATGATAGGAAAAGTACATCAGGGGGGTGTTTTTACCTTGGGAATAATCTGGTTTCTTGGCATAGTAAAAAGCAAAATGCCATTTCTCTTTCCACTGCTGAGGCTGAGTACATTGCTGCAGGGAGTTGTTGTGCCCAAATGTTGTGGATGAAGCAAATGCTTCATGATTATGGAATAGAACAGAACACTCTCACTCTTTTTTGTGATAACACAAGTGCCATAAACATTTCAAAAAATCCTGTCCAACACTCTCGCAACAAACATATTGACATCTGTCATCATTTTATTCGAGAGTTAGTGGATGAAGGCCTTGTTGTTTTGGAACATGTTTCTACTGAGCATCAAAAAGCTGATATTTTTACAAAACCCCTTGATCTTCTTCGATTTGAGTTTCTTAGAAAGACCTTGGGTGTAATGTCTCAGTAACTGGGTTGTTTCCTGTTTTTCTTGTGAGGTGAGTGTGAGTGGTTGACTTACTGTTCTTGGATGTGATAATCTCATTGTGATTGAGTTCTGATATCTTTGCATCAACTTTTACATGAACACTGCTAATATTGCATACAAGATCTTATTAATCCTTGTTCATAGCTCATTCTGAATGCCATACTCATTTACTTCATGATCTCATTCTGTACACATCCTTGAGATAAACTGTTGCAGGGGTTTCCGCATAAGTGATCAAAGTTCTCTATGGACCACTGACAGTGTTTCTTGTACTCTTTCAGAGGAATTGACCTATACTGGTTTATCATGGGTGATGTTAAGTCTCTTAACCATCTACCATCTTATTTCACTTCCATAGTTTCTCCCTCAGTACATGATTCCGGGCATTAGGAAAAGGCTACCTCAGAGGCACCAACCAGGCCATCATTTTGATTTCATTCTTCTCTGGTTTGGACTCCATACTCTTGAGCGTGTATGCCACCAGTGAGTGCCCACAAGAAAGAAAAGTTAAAAAAAAAATAAAAAAAAAAATAAAAAAAAAAATTTCATTGTCTGAGGGGGAGCTTCCGCATTTACTCAACAAATACCCTGTGATTCCTAGTGGTTTGACTCTTCTCTGTGATTGACAGTCACTCTTGTCGGAGGTCCAGCTATCAGATCACTACGAGGATTAACTCTAGCTTTGTGGCTCTTAAGGATTGCACACACACACATCATTTATATGAGCTCTCATGTGTGTTTTTGAGTTATGCATTCTCATAATGCTTGTGGCTTTGATTTAATACTATCAGTTTTCTTCATGAGCTTGTGTTTCATCTCTTTTCTCAAGTTTTCAGGACTCATGATCAGTGGATTCTCTTATCCTTGTGGTAAAGTCATTTACTTTGTCACCTTACTTGTTACAGGGCATCCTAGGTGTTTTATTTAAAAAAAAAAAAAAAATCCTTGGCTCGAGCGACCGGGTCCTCGCTCGAGCGTGCTTCTGCTTCTGCATAAGACCTGAGAGCATGTGTTTCTGGCTCGAACGACCATTTCTTGGCTCGAGCGACCCTGGCGTTTTTGTTACCCTCGCTCGAGCTAGCGAGTATTCGCTCGAGCGAGCTGTCGAGATTTAAAATCTGCAGGGGTGTCTCTTGAGTTTATTCTTTTTTCCTCCTTCGTGTTCTTCTCTCTCTCTTTGCTAGGGCTTTTGTTCTCCATTGCTGGATTCGATTGAGGGGATTCGATTGAAGGGTCTCTCTTTTCTTTTGCTTTTGGGTCTCCTTTTTTCTCTCACTTCCTCATCTTTGGTAAGTTTTTTTTTTTTCATTTTGTTTCTTCTTCGTCTCTTATTGGGATTGTGGTGGTGTTTTGTTTTTATCCAGTTTTTTTTATTATTTTTGGATTTTTTTGCCACTGCTTTCGTATCATTCATGCTCTAGGATTCTCAGTTTGCATCGTATGCTTTGCATTTTCTTCTAGGGTTTCGATTTGGGTTGATTTATATTGGGAGTTTATTGGTGATAACATTGGGCATTTTCTTCCTTATGGGTGTTTTCTTCCCGTTTTCTCACTTCTCTTCATGTCCCTGTTTTTGAAGATGATGAGTTTGCTTCTCCTGTCAAACTATATTACTAAACTCACCGTTTCACAGAGTCAGGCCCATGTTAGGGGGAGTGGGTCAGGGGTTGGGGGTTCTCATGCAGGTGGTCCCGGCGTTGCGGGTGATGATGATCCTCTTGCCGAGGAGGAGGAGGTTGAGGCTGCTCATGCAGGACCAGCAGCAGGTACTCCTGGCTGGATCCGGCTCTTGCTCATCGTCTTGATCTTATCGATGCTCGCCTTGACGAGCAGAGTACTATGCTGACACAGATTCTCTCTCTTCTTCAGCTGCAGCATCCTCCACCATCTTCATAGTGTTTGGTTTCTTGGTTTGTTTTTAGACAATTCATCTTATGCTGTTTCTCTTGCTTTTGTCTCTCTCCCGGCCAAAAAGGGGGAGATGTTCATGTTTTTTGCTTGGGATATATTGATTTGGATTGGGATATATTGATTTGGATATAAGCATGCTTATGATGGTTATGTTTGCTTGGGATATATTGATTTGGATATATGCATGCTTATGATGGTTATTTACAGCTCAATGGATTAGTAGTTTTTTATGTATGATCTATATACAATGAACCTGTCTTGTTTTTTTTTTACAGCATAATCAATCTTTTCACAATTCTGGTGTGCAGATTGGATGGTTCTCAAGTTTGGATTCATTGTTATCTTTTCATCAAGTTGTAATTTATTAGATTATTGGATGAGTTGTGATTATTGTGTACATTCTTTGAGTTGTACTGTGGTCAGGAAATTGTTTAGAAAGTTTTGTCCGGGTATTGACAAAGGGGGAGATTGTTAGGTCTTATCTTGTCAAAATCCCGCGAACAAACTCAGTGATTGAGTTGTAAATTTTTCTGTGTTTTTTCTATCGCTCCTCGCTCGAGCGAAAGGACTGCGTCTGGTATAAAAACTGAAGGAGATGAATGTGCGCTCGAGCATGGAATTGGTGAATCGAGCGAAGGTCAAATGCTCGCTCGAGCGAAGATGAAGGTGGCTCGAGCGACGAATTGCTTCCATACAAAAACCTGAAGGTGTTGTTTCCTCGCTCGAGCGAATAGTTCGTGGCTCGAGCGAAGGCACTAGTAGAAATCATGCGAGATAAGCGTCTCGCTCGAGCGAGAGGAGCCTCGCTCGAGCGAGCTTCAGAATCCGGAATTTTCAAGTGTTTGATTCTTTCAAAATTGGGTTTTTTTTTTGGCTTTCTATAAGAAGATGGGTTTCTCCTAAAACTAATTTTACTTTTTCTAGCTGATCAGAATCAAGAATTCTAGAGTTTTGTTTGAAGTGTTCTTCTGAGAGTTTGATGAGTTTTTCTTTGATGTTCTTGAGAGAGTTCTAAACTTATGAGTTGAGATTCATACATCAAAGAGTTTGATACAACATATTCAAGAGAGTTCTCTTCGGTGGAATCCGAAGGTTATTACGTAGAGTTTCAAAAGGCGTTTGATACTTTACGTAGTCGTTAATTCGACAAGTGAAGTTGTGGTGTGGAATCAACTTCAGCATCAGTTCCGTGACGAAGGCGTGGTGAAAGAGTTTACAGAAGATTCAGAGACAAATTGACTGGGTTGGGTAATTTGTATGGTATCTTTGTAATCTTTTAGTTCTTCAGTAGTGGATTGATCAGTGGCGGTTCGCCCGTGGTTTTTTATTACAATTGAAGGTTCTTCAATTGTGTTTTTTCCACGTAAAAATCGTTTGTGTCGATTTATTGTTTATTCTTAAAAACAAACAAACTAAAATCACTCTCGTAAGTGCTTGATGATTTTAGGTTGTGTGTTTTGAATTGTTGGGATTTGGAATTTTGTTAATCTTGATCTAATCACGAATCACGTAGGATTTCAGGTATGTTTCCATTGAATCCATTCTCACCAAGATTCAAATATGCTAAACTACTGCAATTTCCCAAAGCGGAAGGAAGCTCTCCATAAAGACTATTGTTATTCAAATATAACCCTAGGAGAGTAGTCAAATGTCCGATAGAGTTTGGAATAACCCCTGAAAGCTTGTTGGATGCAAATTTCAAAATGGATAGGTTGGAGAGTTCCCCCAAACAATGAGGAAGATTTCCAGATAACATATTTTTGGAAAGATCGAGATATACCAAATTTAGAATTTTGCAAAATGACTTTGGAATAGAACCATTTATCAAATTACCAACCACATACAAAGATGACAAAGCAACCATATCTCCAATATTTTGAGGAAGAGGTCCTGAAATGAAGTTATTGGAGAGATCAACTATGAATAAAGTGGTAGGAAGGTTTGGAATTGGTCCACTGATATGGTTGTTAGGGAGACCCAATACCAAGAGATTCATGTCATGAAGCCATTCAGGTAGGGTTCCTGACGTGCTCGTATTGACAATATCCAGATAAAAAAGTTTCTTTTGTGTTTGAAGCCATTGAGGAAATTGAGTCCTGAATTTGCAATTCCAGACTGAAAAGGTTGCCAATTGAAAAGGAGGTATCCATTCAGACCTCAACTTCAATGTCAAGAATTCAGAACCTATCTTCAATTCTTCTAACATTGAGAGGTTGGCAAAATGAGCTTCAGAGACTACACCTTCTAGGGAATTAAAAGAGAGATCTAAGGTCTTGAGGTTTGATAGTTGTCCAATAGAAATAGGAATGGTCCCATTTAACTTATTGGAAGAAAGATCTAAAACTCCCAAGGTTGACAAGTTCCCTAGTGATGGTGGGATATCTCCAGTCAACAGATTACCACCAAGGAGTAAATTCTGCAAGTATGACAATCTTCCCAAACATGCTGGAATCGAACCATTAAATGAGTTACCTAAAAGATCAAGGTCTTTCAGATGCTTAAGTTGTCCCAGCCAATTCGGTAAATGACCGGTGAATCCATCACCACTTAAAATCAATGTCTCTAAATCATACATGGTGCATCTAGATAAATTTTTGTCAAGTATGGACATATCCTCTCCAAGGATTTGGTTTTGACTCATATCAAATGATTTCAAGCTACAGTGATTCGACAAGAGCCTCAGAAACCCACCAGTGTGGTTAAATTGATTGGAGCCAAGATTGAGACGTTCAAGGCTCTTAAGGTTTTCGAGATAGAGAGAAATAGAAGAATTAAAATAATTGAACGAAAGATCAAGGACTCTTAAAGAAGTCATGTTACTGAGACGACTCGGAAATTCACCTTCAAATGAATTATGACCAAGATCTAGGTACTGAACATTAGAAACTGTAGAGTTCACATACATATGAGATAAATGACTATTATCAAGTCCACAATATGACAAACGCAACTCTAGTAAAGAAGGAAGCATGTTCAGTACCTTGGGCAAATTGTGCGCTTCACTAAGATTCACTGTACTCATGTCAAGGTATTGCAATGATGAAAGACGAGAAACCCATGTGAAATCATCTATTGTTACGTCAGAATTACTGTTAAGATCAAGAACACGCAAGCTAGAAAGATTTCCGAGATGATGGGGAACCATTCCGCTGAACCCTGTATCAGACAAATTGAGATACCTCAACTTTGTCATCGCTCCAAAGAAGTCGGGGATTGGACTACCTTGAAATTTGTTTCCACTTAAGTCCAAGTGATTCAGATATTTCAATTCAAGCAAACAAGGGTCAACTTTATTCTGGGCAGAGGAGTTGATCATCATGTTATAAGTGTCAACATGGAGATCAAGCTTGACAACATGGCCAGTAATTCCATCACATTGTACTCCTGTCCAGTTGCAACAATCTTGGCCATGCCAAGATGACAATTGAAGCGAACCGTCTGCGAGACCATGTTTGAACTTCAGAAGAGCTAGTCTCTCATCTTCTACACAACTGTTGGTTAAAGCACTGCATAAACAGGGCTTAGCTGTTTCAAAACAAAACAGCACAACTAAAAGGAGCCCAATAGTGAAGAATTTCCTCATATTGAGAATTTCAGTGGTTCTAAATACTACTATGGAGTTATGAGCAGCTTGCACAGTGAATAATGGTGGTATTTATGAGAAAATAGGATCACTCAGGATGATTTAGTTTTGAGCAGCTTGCACAGTGAATAATGGTGGTATTTATGAGAAAATAGGATCACTCAGGATGGTTTATTAAATCGTAATGAAGGGTTGCTTTATAAAGGGAGACGATCAAAGTCCAGTCTAGACTATCTATGGTAAGTCCTACACAGGTAAATATCAAGTATGACAGAGTCTAGAATACCTTTTAACTATGTAAGTCCTACCCAAATAAATATCAAGTATGACGGGAATATGAGGTCATCGTATCACCAATCAATGAAAGCTCACACAATGTAGTAAATAGTAGCAATGCTATATATGAAAAATATATTGAAAAAATTTTCATGAAAATAATTATAAAAATTTTGTGATCATTGGATTACACTTAGAATAAAGCATCACATACTAAATAAGGTAATCTAAGGATCATAAATCTTTCATGATCATTTTCATAAAAAAAAAATTCATGATCCCTAACTTTTCTCTAAATCGAATTACATGCACGGGTGCCTCCAATTACCCTATGTTTGGTTAAGGATTTTAGAAGAAATTTAGAAACAAAATAAAAAAATGTGGGAAATTATATAAAATATAAATATATTTTATTTATATTTTATCTATCTTTTTTATTTCTTTTTTCAAATTATTTTCTCAATCTCTTAACAAAATACAGTATTAAACGAGAGTATTCACTTCAATATTCTAATTTTTTGTTCTTCTTACATATTTATATTGTGCTTCTTTAAAATTCAAATCTAAATTTTAAAAAACTTGAAAGGCTTGTGGGGTTCATGGGTCCGTTTTGATAATTTTAATTGTTCATTTTATAAGGCTCTTAGTATATATCATTTATAAATAAAAAAAAATTGCGTCAATCAAATAATTATTACTTTTACATTTTATTGTATTTGTTTTCAACAAATTGAACGATAATTATGTTTTAAAAAATAGACCATTTTTTTTTTTTAGGGTGAATTACGCTAACAGTTTCTGTAATTTAGAGCTTGTGTCACTTTGGTCTCTGATTTTTCAATTGTGATACATTTGACCCTAAATTTTGAAACTTGTTCCAAATAAAGACAATCAAAGATGTTTTATTTACAAATGGTCCATTTTAAGGACAAAGTTGTCACACAACTAATTTAATGTTGGTTAACTTGTGTTATTTGAAACGTAATGATATTTTTTTAATGAATAATGTTGAAACTTTCTTAGTTATAAAGTTCTATTTAGTTTGATTTTCGAAATCTATTTTCAAATTTTTTTTCTAAGAAACTAAAAATTAAATTGGTGAAAAAAAAATTAAAAACACATAATTTTTATATAATTTTATCTTTAGGGTAGAAATAATTTTTTCATATTTGTTTTCGTTAAATTAGTTTCTATTTTTTCAAAAGTCAAAAGTGACACCAACTTTGATGTCATTATTAAACCAATTCATTAAATAAAAAAAATTTAAAACTAAAAATATTTCATATATTAAACATATCGATTATACATTAAAAGTCTAATAACTATTCATTACATGATAACTATCTAAAAATATCTATTAACAATAAATACAACCATCTATTACATGATAATCATTTAAAAATATCAACAAAAACAGCCACCCATTACATTGTCATTATCCAAACACATTATAAAAATTAATTTGGTAAAAAAATATAAAAGATTTATCATTTTTATATAATTTTATCTTTAGTGGGTATATATAATTTTTAAAAATTTTAAAATAATTTTTTGACATTTATTTTTGTCAAACTAGTTTATATTTTATCAAATTGATGACTTTGCCCTTAAAATGGAGTAACAGTGGCTTCAATTGTTTTTATTTGAAACGAGATTCAAAATTCAATATCAAATGTATCATAATTAAAAGGTCAGAAACTAAGGTGACAGAAGTCCCAAATTACATAGACCGTTAATTTAATTTTCCTTTTTCTAAAAGGGAAAGAAAATATGGAAGTTCCAAATCAAAAGATTTTTTTAAAGAATTTCAGTTACAAAATTTAATTAGAATTTTAAACTAACTAGACTTAGCCTAGTTGGATATCATGATTCTCTTAAGGGTTTAGTCCTAAGAGGAAGGTTATATATTTAACTCTATCTAAGGAAAGTTGAATTAGGTGGGAGTGTAGAGGCTAACTCTCATAAATATTAATTTAACAACTAACAATCAATTTTCGTTGATAAAAAAAATTTAAATTGGAATTTCATTAAGAAAGTAAAGTATAGAGTGTAGGTTTAAAATTAGTGTATTATATAATAGGATAAAAAATAATTTTAGTTACAAATTTCAATTTTAAATAAAAATTTTGATAATTTTTTTCTAAATATATAACAACTAAAAGATATTTTTAATCCAAAGGATGGCAATATCCTTCAAGATAACCACAACCAAGTTGAAAGGTGGTTGGCATTATTACCTCTTCAAATTAGAGTTAGGACATACCAACCCCACATTGCATAATTTCTTTCTCCTTTCTTTTCCTTTTTTTTTTTTTAATAAATTGAAGGAAAATTCTTAAATACTGAACAATTGAAATGAAAAAAAATCAAAAGAAAAGAAATTCTTTATTCCAAAAAAGAAAAAAGAAAAATCGAACAACGTCTTCAAAATCTAAAAAATGACAGAAGAAATTAGTAATAAGCCACTGACTATAAGTTTTTGTGTGTGTGTATTTTTTTTTATTTTTTGTTTTATTTACTTAAGAAAGAAATAGATAAATTATCAGCTATGGATCACGACGGTGCACAGTCATTCACATAGCAATATAAACAAAGAGTAAAATTATTTACACAGAAACAAAACATAAAAATGTACAGCATACAAAATATATGGTATAATCAAAACAATGATAATTTCATGTGTTATATGTATCGATTTTGATCCTTGTCTCCATCTATCCTACGGGTTATGTAGGGGGTTCAAGCTTGCCGTAAGTGGTGGATCTGCTTCTTCTTTTTTTTCTTTTTTTTTTTTTTTTTTACAGGAAAATTCTCCCTACCCTCTCGTAGGTCCAAGGCAGCGCCCTTGCAGAGATCACCAGGGTGTCCTGTTAGCCGTTTCGAACGAGGAGACTATAATCTGGGAACTTGTCCCGACTTCCAAGACAAGGTCCGTTTAAGTCAGGACTCGCACAGCGGAGGAATATTGAACCCACACTAGTGCTGATTAGACAACTTAAGGTCCAACCTCCTAACCACTATGTTTCGCCCAGAAAATTGACCCAAAAGAGAGAAAAATTAAACATGTGACTTTGAAATTTTAAATTCCAAACCTTAACTACAATGCCACCCACCATGGAGTTGTGGTGTGCTACTGCTGCTGGTTGTGTGTAGTTTGTGTATAAGTCGTCTATGCTATAGTCTGCGTCTAATTAAGACCATGTTTGGTCCTGTTTCACAGGGCTTATGAACAGGATACTTCTTTCTATCACATCCAACACGGTAGGTACTTGAAAAATAATTCTCATGACTATCACATCCATAAAATCAATCAACCTCATCAATAACTTAAGAGTTACGACCATGTCTAATCAAGACCATGTTTGTCCTGTTCACAGGCTTATGAACAGGATACTTCTGTCTATCACATCTAACACGGTAGGTGCTTGGAAAAATGATTCTCATGACTATCACATCCATAAAATCAATCAACCTCATCAATAACTCAAGAGTTACGACATTGCAAAGTTTCTTTCACTTTTCTTTCAATTTTTTTTCTTTTAAATAAAAATTGAAGGAAAATTCTTAAATGGGAAATGATTTTTTTTTATTTAAAAATTTTAACAATCAAGAGGAGAAAAAAGAAAATGAAGCTGCACTTACATAGTAAGACTCGAACTGACAGAAAAATAATGGTGTATTTAAAATTTGATGACTTTGCCCTTTAAAATGGAGTAACAGTGGCTTCAATTGTTTTATTTGAACAAGATTAAAATTCAATATCAAATGTATCAAATTAAAAGGTCAGAACTCAAGTGACAGAAGTCCCAAATTACATAGGACCGTTAGTTAATTTTCTTTCTAAAGGGAAAGAAATATGGAAGTTCCAAATCAAAAGATTTTTTTAAAGAATTTCAGTTACAAAATTTAATTAGAATTTTAAACTAACTAGACTTAGCCTAGTTGGATATCATGATTCTCTTAAGTTTAGTCCTAAGGGAAGGTTATTATTTAACTCTATCTAAGGAAGTTGAATTAGGTGGGAGTGTGAGGCTAACTCTCATAAATTAATTTAACAACTAACAATCTATTTTTCGTGATAAAAAAAATTTAAATGGAATTTATTAAGAAAGTAAAGTATAGATGTATGTTTAAAATTGTGTATTATATAATAGGATAAAAATAATTTTATTACAAATTTCAATTTTAAATAAATTTTGATAATTTTTTCTAAATATATAACAAAACTAAAGATATTTTTAACACAAAAGGATGGCAATTCTCCTTCAAGATAACCACAACCAAGTTGAAGGTGTTGGCATTATTACCTCTTCAAATTAGAGTTAGGGTTGTTTGGGGTATCTTAAATAAATATATTTTTTTATTTTTTCTAGACTAAAAAGTTGAGGAACAAAATATAAATGTTTTGTGTTTAACTTTTGATTTTTTTATAAAAAAAATATGTATTAAAAATTGTGTAAAGAAGTGTGTAGGAGAAGATATGTTAACACACCGTACGGATGGGAACATTACAGTTGGCTTGGTGAATACATGGGAAAAGATTACCTCTTTTTCGGGCTTTGATTGGACGGTGTTGTTCGGCTGTGGGGGCCCACCACGGGTCCTTTTTTTTAATCGGAACCGTTTCATTATCTAGAACTC
>JAPPVO010006874.1:0-12096 GCA_030407325.1 Camellia japonica | reverse complement strand
AGTCTTCATCACTTGTGTTCTCCTGCTTAGTTGCCATCGAATAAAAAAAGATCTACATTAATCGGCCAAAAAACAGATGGATTTATATATGTGGGAGCCGAATGAATAGAGGAACGAAATCTGGTATACCCGAGGAGCCGGGAACTGAACGGCTCCATTCTGCTCAATTGGGACGCCGAATACGTTCTTAAGGCCGAATAGACTTGAGAAGGCATATCAGGACAAATGAAAGAATAATAAATAAAAAGTAGACTCTGGCCCCGAGGCCCAGAGAATGGATATAAATACAAGAGCTTCAAATTTGTAAAGGTATGTAAGAATCACTTCTAAAAACTTAGTGAACAAGCTTTCTTGAGTAGAAGAACTGACTTGTCCGTCGGAGTGCTAATTCCGGCACCCCCGACCGGAGTATTTGTATCTTTGCAGGTGACTAGCTGAGGATCATTGGCGTCTTCCAGGATCTGAAGAGTATTTCCAAACCACTTCCCCACAATTGGCGCCGTCTGTGGGAATACTCAAATATATCCATGAAAGACGTGACTGAAGATCCTCCGATAGCCACCGACGAGACCGCACAGAGAGACGACTTCACTCCGGCAAATACGCTCGGAAAGGAAACCGTCGCGCAGCGACGCGCCTCGAACTCTAACTCACCAACGACTTCAACGAAGGAGACGATGCAAGCGACCATAGAACAAGCCAGACAGACCCAACAGAGTTTGGACAACATCATCGCTGAGAACGAACGCCTTCGCCGCGATCTGGCCTTAGAAAAAGCAAAGTCCAAACGGGCAGGGCTCAAGGTTCCTGAGCAATTCCCAAGGGCAGGTCCTCAACGACCTCGAGGCCAACAGCACAATGCCGACGGTCGCCGCGCCTTAACCGATTACCTTGAGGAGGTGACAGAGGACGCACGTCGCCCAAGAGGCGTCCCGCTTGACACCGTACATATGATATACAGCCTGCCGATAGCCCCGACTGTACATGCAATCCAGTCACTTCAAAGCCCCCAGCATCAGCTCACACCAACAAAGCGACCCCGGCTCCGAGAAGCGCCAAGCATCACCTTCGACGACTCTGATTTGAGCGGCGTAACACTCCCTCACGTAGATCCTCTGGTTGTTGCGCTACGCGTAAACAGGTTCACCGTCGAACGCGTCCTTATCGACCAGGGAAGCACTTCAGAAGTTATGTACTATAAAACCTTCATCAAACTCGGGTTCAACGATTCGGATCTGACTCCAGCTCCTTATCCACTATTCGGCTTCAACGCCAACCCGGAGTACCCATTGGGAAAGATCAGTCTATCCGTTCGAGCTGGCTCCAGAACGGTGGATGTGGAATTCTTGGTCGTCAGGCTACCGTCGCCGTACAATCTCATCATGGGGCGATCATGGTTGCATACCCTGCAGGCCGTCCCAAGCACCTACCACCAGCTGCTACGTTTCCCAACGGAACACGACGTTGAA
The DNA here is from genome assembly GCA_030407325.1 of Camellia japonica. Lineage (NCBI taxonomy): Eukaryota > Viridiplantae > Streptophyta > Magnoliopsida > Ericales > Theaceae > Camellia > Camellia japonica. The sequence goes on along the minus strand of JAPPVO010006874.1, from coordinate 10,627 downwards.
CAGATCCGTGGCTCTCAACAGTCAGCGCAAGCATGTTACCTTCTCGCCGCCAAGACGCTGAAGGAACTGCAAGTAAACTCCATTGAAGTGCCCAGTCGAGAGATCCTGGATGACGTCGGGCGTCAACCAAACGAAAAGGCCACGGAAGGTTTAGACCGGGTTGACATTGATGGAAGCCCGGAAAAGTTTTTTATGATCGGCGCCTCTCTGAGCTAGGTCGACAGACAGCAGCTGATCACTTTCTTACTCGGCAACCTCGACGTCTTTGCGTGGACTCCATACGAGATGCCAAGAATAGACCCTTCAGTCTCACAACACCATCTAAATGTCGACCCCCGGTGCAAGCCGATCATTCAGAAAGGCCGGCGATCCTCCGCAGAACACACCGCCGCCGTTGTAGAAGAAGTTGACAAATTGCTTGACGCCGGGGCAATTAGAGAAGTCACCTACCCCACGTGGCTCTCCAACACAGTGGTGGTGAAAAAGAAAAATGGAACTTGGCGAGTGTGCGTCGATTTCACGGATCTGAACAAAGCTTGCCCCAAAGACTGCTTCCCCTTACCGAGAATTGACCAACTCGTCGATGCGACGGCACGCCACCGGCACATGAGTTTCCTCGATGCCTACAGGGGCTACCATCAGATCGCCATGAATCCGGATGATCAGGACAAAACTGCATTCCTCACTCCAAGAGGAACCTACTGCTACAGGGTTATGCCTTTTGGACTGAAGAATGCAGGGGCAACTTACCAAAGACTGGTCACCACGATGTTCAAAGAACAGCTCGGACACACTATGGAAGTATACATCGACGACATGGTGGTCAAATCCAAAGAAGAACAAAACCATATAGCCGATCTGGAAAAGACATTCAACACCCTACGCAAATACAGAATAAAGCTAAACGCTTCCAAATGCGCATTCGGGATCGGCTCCAGCAAATTCCTGGGTTATATCGTCAACCACCGAGGAATCGAAGCCAACCCGAGGCAAGTCACAGCAATTTTGGAACTGAGTTCCCCCCGTTCAGTGAAAGAAGTCCGAAAGTTGATGGGAATGGCTGCTGCACTCAACAGGTTCATCAGCCGACCTACAGACCGCTGCAGACAATTCTTTCAGACACTACGTCAGGGCAGAGCTTTCGAATGGTCCGCTGAATGCGAAGCAGCTTTTAACGGGCTCAAGACCTACCTCCGGACAGTACCTCTTCTAACAACACCCGCCACCGGTGACCCCCTCATTCTATATCTGGCAGTCTCCGACAGGGCCGTCAGCGCCGTATTATTAAAAGATGAGGAAGGGCAGCAACAGCCAGTGTATTATGTGAGCAAGGCAATGGTGGACGCCGAAACACGCTACCTACCGCTGGAAAAACTCGTCCTAGCCTTGGTCATGGCAGCAAGAAAACTGATGCATTACTTCCAAGGACACAGCATTAGGGTGCTAACAGACTATCCCCTTCGATCAGTACTACGGAATGCAGAAGCATCAGGGCGTGTTTCGAAGTGGGCTCTCGAAGTCGGCCAATACGACATTCAGTTTTTACCCAAAACTGCAATCAAGGGGCAGGTGCTTGCCGACTTTGTTGCCGAATTCACAGGAGGGCTTGCCGACCTCAAGCCTGATGACGTCCAGCCAAAGGCCGAAGTTCGGTCAAAGCCAGATTGGAGAATTTATGTTGGGGACATTTGGCAATTATACTGTGATGGATCGTCTAACCAACGGGGTAGCGGCGCCGGCGTCGTAATTATGTCTCCAGACGACGCAGTAATTGAGCAGGCCGTCAAGCTCGGCTTCGAAGCATCAAATAACGAAGCCGAATATGAAGCCCTTTTAGCCGGACTGCGGAACGCACATCTGCTCGGTGCGCGGCGGTTGTTGGTGTTTTGTGACTCAAAATTGGTAATCAACCAGCTGAAGGGGGAGTACGCGGCAAGAGACGAGCGTATGGCGGCCTATATGAAAACGGCTAACTCCTTGCTGACGAAATTCGACCATCATGAACTAAACCAAATAACACGCGATCAAAATACACACGCGGATGCCCTGGCTTGCTTAACCTCCGCCATCAACTCCGAGCTCAAGCGTACCATCGAAGTAGGTTTCGTCCCGGAACCAAGTATCGGCCCTCCGGAGGAAACCCACATCAACATTATAGAATCCGCTCCAAGTTGGAAGGACCCCATTGCTGCATTCCTTTCTTCTGAGCAACTCCCAGAGAACAAAAAAGAAGCACACAAACTGCGAAACAAGGCCCTGCGGTACTACTTAGATCCACAAGGAGGGCTTTACAAAAAGTCCCTCTCTGGTCCATACTTGGAATGCGTGCACCCGGACAGAGTAGAGGAGCTGCTCACTGAGATACACGAGGGCAGCTGTGGTGCCCATTCGGGGGACGCTCCCTAGCCCATCGGGCGATAACACAGGGATATTATTGGCCGACGATGAGAGCCGACGCAGAAAATTATGTCAAGAAATGCAAACAATGCCAAAAGTTCTCCCCACTAACCCATCAGCCGGCAGAAGCTTTGAATTCTATCACAAGCCCCTGGCCGTTTGCTTAGTGGGGACTTGATATCGTAGGACCATTGCCGAGGGCCCCAGGGAACAAGCGATTTCTAATCGTAGCAACAGATTACTTCACAAAGTGGGTCGAAGCGGAGGCTCTAACCCATATACGAGATTCCAACATTCAGCGCTTTGTGTGGAGGAACATCATTACACGATTCGGCATTCCAAGAGCATTGATCTCGGATAATGGTACCCAGTTCGATTGTGGCGTATACCGAGAATTGTGCAGCAAATATGGTATTGAGCCTTACTTCTCTACGCCAGCCTACCCCCAAAGTAACGGTCAAGCGGAAGCTTCAAACAAATCCATCTTGGACGGCATCAAAAAGAGGCTGGAAAATGCCAAAGGCAGATGGGTTGAAGAGTTGCCGAGTGTACTGTGGGCCCATCGTACAACGCCAAGACGATCTACCGGAGAAACGCCGTTTGCCTTATGCTTCGGAACCCAGGCAATCTTACCCCTAGAGATCGGCTTACCAACTTTGAGATCGCAAGCCTTTCACACAGGCTGAAATGACATGATGCTCACCCTGGACTTGGTTCTGATTGAAGAACGAAGAGACCGCGCCTTAGCATCCATGGCACGCTATCAGCAGCAGCTCGCTAAGTCATACAATCGGCGAGTTCAGTTGCGCCGCTACAATCCAGGAGAACTGGTCCTAAAGAAGGTACTACCAGCCGACTGGAGGCCGGCCGATGGAAAGCTTGGTCCGAACTAGGACAGCCCCTATCAGATAGATTCCGTTGCAGGCGCAGGGGCATATCGGCTCTCAGACATGTGAGGAAGAAGCCTGCCACGGCCGTGGAATTCAACACATCTACGTAAATTTTATCAATGACCCGACCTGTGGGCTTGATACTTGTACACATGTCGTTGTAATGCAAGGTTTCGTGTTTTTACATGTTTGAGCTTAACATCTAGGGCCAAAACAAGTCTCCGGATTCGGAGCGCCCTTCGTGGATGTCACGATTGGCCAAAACAAGTCTCCGGATTCGGAGCCCCCTTTGGTGCACGACACCTTAGGGCCGAATAAGTCTCCGGATTCGGAGCCCCCTTTGGTGAACGACACCTTAGGGCCGAATAAGTCTCCGGATTCGGAGCGCCCTTCATGGATGTCACGATTGGCCAAAATAAGTCTCCGGATTCAGAGCCCCCTTTGGTGCACGACACCTTAGGGCCGAATAAGTCTCCGGATTCAGAGCGCCCTTCGTGGATGTCACGATTGGCCAAAATAAGTCTCCGAATTCGGAGCCCCCTTTGGTGCACGACACCTTAGGGCCGAATAAGTCTCCGGATTCGGAGCCCCTTTTGGTGCACGACACCTTAGGGCCGAATAAGTCTCCAGATTCGGAGCGCCCTTCATGGATGTCACGATTGGCCCAAACACGTCTCCGGATTCGGAGCGCCCTTTGGGGCATGACGCTTTAGGGCCGAATAAGTCTCCGGATTCGGAGCGCCCTTCGTGGATGTCACGATTGGCCAAAATAAGTCTCCGGATTCGAAGCCCCCTTTGGTGTACGACACCTTAGGGCTGAATAAGTCTCCGGATTCGGAGCGCCCTTCGTGGATGTCACGATTGGCCCAAACAAGTCTCCGGATTCGGAGCGCCCTTTGGGGCATGACGCCTTAGGGCCGAATAAGTCCCCGGATTCGGAGCGCCCTTCGTGGATGTCACGATTGGCCAAAATAAGTCTCCGGATTCGGAGCCTCCTTTGGTGCACGACACCTTAGGGCTGAATAAGTCTCCGGATTCGGAGCGCCCTTCGTGGATGTCACGATTGGCCCAAACAAGTCTCCGGATTCGGAGCGCCCTTCATGGATGTCACGATTGGCCAAAATAAGTCTCCGGATTCGGAGCCCCCTTTGGTGCACGACACCTTAGGGCCGAATAAGTCTCCGGATTCGGAGCGCCCTTCGTGGATGTCACGATTGGCCCAAACAAGTCTCCGGATTCAGAGCGCCGTTTGGGGCATGACGCCTTAGGGCCGAATAAGTCTCCGGATTCGGAGCGCCCTTCGTGGATGTCACGATTGGCCCAAACAAGTCTCCAGATTCGGAGCGCCCTTCGTGGATGTGACGATTGGCCAAAACAAGTCTCCGGATACGGAGCCCCTTTGGTGTATGATGCCTTAGGGTCGACTAATGCATTTATGAACGTTTATACCATGCAGTGCAAAATATTCTAATCAAAATCTAAATATTCCAATAAAATGAATCGACACGTTTGAACTAGAAATATTTTACAATCAAAATATTTTACGATCAAAGACGGACATTGAAAATGAAAGCCTATTTATTCATAGTGAAGCTTGTTGTTGCATTACACTCTAGTTAATCGGCCTCCTCATCGTCGCTCTTCTCCATTTCAAATTCGGAATAGGGAAGGTAATGTCGATGGTATAGGGGTGAAGCCGAATCTATGCCTAGGGACCCAAGAACTTCCACGGTTTGAAGGGCCTTGATCCAGCCATGCTTAAAACCGCGATTTTCGCATCGACAAACTTCCTCAGCAAGGTCTGTCTTGGTTTTATCAACCCCAGCCTTGAAACCATCCTCATATCCTTTCTCGTAACCCGAGGCCTTTTGGGACGTATTTCCGCCCACTTTAAGTTGACCGGCCGTCGCCAGCTCAGCAATTCGAACCTTCTTAAGCTCCCGAAGCTCACTCTCGGCCTTTTTCGCGCGAGCTTCCAGACCGCGATTCCTTTCGTCTTTTTTCTCAATGTCACGTCTCATCTCACGCAGACGCATGCCAATTTCATAAGCATTATACAACCCCTTTACAGCCCCATGTATGCCGTCCCGAAACACTTCGAAATCACGACGACCAACCATCGATTGTTGGACTTCCGGTGGAAAAATCTGTCGAGCAAACTCGACTGCCACATCTGGATCTTTAATGATGGAATCCGCCTCTGTCATTGGTTTATTCTTCACAAAAACCGCAAAATTCAATGGCCGCGGCGTCGCGTCCACCTCGATTCCCGGTCGCGGGCATGGGGAACCTCCCCGTTGACCGTCCCTTTGAGGGGACTTGCTTCGACGACTAAGGCGATGCTGTTTTTCCCGATCCTTGGACGCTCTTCTTCCCCTACCAGTGGGCTCGCTGCTGCGATACATTTCGACGTTTGAATTCAGCCAATCTTGGTCCTTCCCCAGTATTGGCTCAACCCTGTACCCAAATAAATAGGACCCTTGGTACGAACTTACCCCATTTATTCTGAGATACGCGCAGCTCCCCCAAGGCAGCGTCAGTATGACCGAACGCCAAACGTCGGACGATGATCCGCGTGCCAACGAGTATGAACCGTTCGGCTCTTCACGCTCGTGCCCTGGCCAAGGCAAGGGCAGATTTATTAATCTAGTCGGCCCCGTTTTACTCGGCCACCTTTTCAAAGAATGCCTCGGCCAGCCCACGAGTATGAACCATTCGGCTCTTTACGCTCGCGCCCTGGCCAAGGCAAGGGCAGATTTATTAATCTAGTCGGCCCCGTTTTACTCGGCCACCTTTTCAAAGAATGCCTCGGCCAGCCCACGAGTATGAACCATTCGGCTCTTCACGCTCGCGCCCTGGCCAAGGCAAGGGCAGATTTATTAATCAAGTCGGCCCCGTTTTACTCGGCCACCTTTTCAAAGAATGCCTCGGCCAGCCCACGAGTATGAACCATTCGGCTCTTCACGCTGGCCAAGGCAAGGGCAGATTTATTAATCTAGTCGGCCCTGTTTTACTCGGCCACCTTTTCAAAGAATGCCTCGGCCAGCCCACGAGTATGAACCATTCGGCTCTTCACGCTCGCGCCCTGGCCAAGGCAAGGGCAGATTTATTAATCTAGTCGGCCCCGTTTTACTCGGCCACCTTTTCAAAGAATGCCTCGGCCAGCCCACGAGTATGAACCATTTGGCTCTTCACAATCGCGCCCTGGCCAAGGCAAGGGCAGATTTATTAATCTAGTCGGCCCCGTTTTACTCAGCCACCTTTTCAAAGAATGCCTCGGCCAGCCCATGAGTATGAACCATTCGGCTCTTCACGCTCGCGCCCTGGCCAAGGCAAGGGCAGATTTATTAATCTAGTCGGCCCCGTTTTACTCAGCCACCTTTTCAAAGAATGCCTCGGCCAGCCCATGAGTATGAACCATTCGGCTCTTCACGCTCGCGCCCTGGCCAAGGCAAGGGCAGATTTATTAATCTAGTCGGCCCCTTTTTACTCGGCCACCTTTTCAAAGATGCCTCGGCCAGCCCACGAGTATGAACCATTCGGCTCTCCACGCTCGCGCCCTGGCTAAGGCAAGGACAGATTATAGATCTATTAAGAAATATCACCATAAAATTACGGAAACATCAGCACATACGGAAACATCAGCACATTGAGCAGAATTCATAACATTTTATAACTACAAAAAAGTATCGACGTCCATTTCTGTATCATAACTTTTATAATATCAACCCGCATGAAAAATGTCTGATCAACAAATACAAAATAACAAAAACAAACGGAAAAAGTACTTTCTCGAAATCATAACAATTGTGTATCGTAAAGATCAACCCTCGGAATCAGTCTCCAACGGATCGATGTCCACTTGCTCATACGGTATTGGCATATTCAGCAAAACTCCAGCTGTAGCAAGGGCCTTGTGCCAACCATGTTTGAAGCCCCGATTCTCAAACCGAGAGACCTGGTCCACATACTCGGCGAGTCCAGCCTCTTTCCCGGCTTCGAAACCTTTTGAATCGGCAATCTCCTTCGCCGCCTTCATTTCAGCCAACTCAGCCTCCAGGCTGGCAACTGCCTTTTGGGACAAGCCAAGTGCAGCTTCCATATCGTCGGCCTTCTTCTCGGCCTCCGCTCTCAACTTATCCGCATGACGAGCTTTCTCTACCTCGTCCTCTGCCCGAGAAGCTTCCTAGTTTGCTCTTAAAAATTCGTCCTCGGCCCTTTTCCTCTGGCCCTCAACTTGCTTTCGTAAATGACTAATCTGCTTGACGGCGTCGAGATGACGGCGGCCTACATCGGCTATCCTACCAACGGTCTGCAAAAGAAAAATTCAAAAAACGTAACGCGAACAATGTTTGGATGAAGTGAAGGAAAAGTCAGAATACGCACCAAAAGGGCCGACTGCGTGGCTAACATTGTCGCATTCAAATCCGGTTCCAACTGGAAAGCCTCCATATCACACGGCAATGACAAAGACGTTGCCACGCCGAACGCAACCTCTGGGTCTTTAAGCGCCGAGGCATCCGAAGGAACCGGCATGTTTCTTACCATCGGTCGAATCACAAAGGGCACAACCTCACTCGATCCCCCCATTCGAGGACGTTTGCCGCCGTGATCTTCTAAACCGACCTCACGATCCCTAGCGCGTTTCTCCACCTTTCCCTCAACATCCTGAACGGCTTTCCCAACCAATGCAGATTCGGCATTCTTATTTGTTGCCGCCTCCTCAACAATTCCCAAGGATTTTGATTCGGTAACTGGGAGGGAATGTTGAGATTCACTGGTGGGCGGTTCGGTCGAAAGGCCCTCCGCTCTTCGCCGTGCAGCTAACCTCTCCGCATTCGCCTTCTTAGCAAGCTTTGTCAGGCTTAACCCAGCCATGTTAGTGGATCCCGAGATGGGAAGATTGTCTGTACGTTGAGGAACGTCGTCAACAGAGAGGTTCCCCCGCCCCGAAGTAGAGGGAGGATCGGCAGAATCCAATACCTCCTCAAATTCGGCCTCGGACTGATCTGATTTGGCAATATCGGATACTTCAGTATTCTCCGAATCGGACCCTTCAAAACCTACCTGTCTCAAGTTTTTGAAGTCGGACAAAATACGAGCGATGAGAAAATCTTCCCCCTTCGGAATCGGTATGTTTTCCGCAGCCGAAAAGGTTGTATATGTAGGCTCCTAGCAAAGCAGAACGTGAGCCGCTCTTCCCTGCTTATGAAGACTGCGACGGTCGAAATAACTAAGAGTAATCCTAATGTCTGAAAGAACGGCGTCGTCAGTTGAAGCTTGGACTTTTTTCAAATCGTTCCCTGCACAAGACAAGCCGTAAGACTCAAGAAAACAGGGTATGGCAAATATGAGCACACAATACAAGCAAGAGAGCATTCGGCGACCTGGTTCGCCCCTACGTCTAGGAATAGGATCGACACGATCCTCCCCTTCGCCGAACTCCCAGTTGCCGCGGACAATGACCATGACATCATCAACTCATTTCCCAGAGCTGGAAAGCATAGTGATTAACTGATGATCTGTATCCTTAGCTCTGAGGAAGTAACGCCCGTGCCGACCAGAGGACTTGGCCAAAGCATAACAGTGCCGAATGGCAGGAATGCCAAGATTAATTCCAAGGCAACGATTCAGCGCTACGACCCCCATTATAATTCTAAAGAAATTCACATTGGGTTGGGAAGGGATCAAATCCCAATGGCGAAGAACAGCCCTCAGAAACGGGTGAAGGGGAAAGCGGACTACACCCTCTGCGATTGACAAAAGGGGAAAGACAATCGTGGTTTTGTCCTCCCTCTCCATGTCAAGAGTGCCGTCCGCCACAAACGACAGGTGGACATCGTCAGGAATAGAAAAATGGCGTCTAAAGCCAACAATTCGATCTGACGAAAGGAGGTCTTTCAAATGTTTCGCCATAACCTACTGTCTATAAGAATGTGGGGAAGTGGTTTGGAAATACTCTTCAGATCCTGGAAGACGCCAATGATCCTCAGCTAGTCACCTGCAAAGATACAAATACTCCGGTCGGGGGTGCCGGAATTAGCACTCCGACGGACAAGTCAGTTCTTCTACTCAAGAAAGCTTGTTCACTAAGTTTTTAGAAGTGATTCTTACATACCTTTACAAATCTGAAGCTCTTGTATTTATGTCCATTCTCTGGGCCTCGGGGCCAGAGTCTACTTTTTATTTATTATTCTTTCATTTGTCCTGATATGCCTTCTCAAGTCTATTCGGCCTTAAGAACGTATTCGGCATCCTAGTTGAGCAGAATGGAGCCGTTCAGTTCCCGGCCCCTCGGGTATACCAGATTTCGTTCCTCTATTCATTCGGCTCCCACAATTGCCCCCCAAGCGTTCTGTCAATGACAGTTGGGTGAAATGCTTGGTTCCGATTTTCAAATATTCTGAACCGAAGTTTGGGGGTTAGACTTATCACGCGGACGTTTAATTACTCCCCCTTTAATCGTCGTCTCAATTTCCCGACCCTTCGTACACGCCTATTTATTATGATTTAAAATCTGATGTCCTTTCGAATCCGTGTTCTATGACGCTGGTTGCTGGGTTGCTCTTCGAATCGTTCTTGCAATTCTTCCGTCTGTGATACTCTCTTCATTTTTGTAAGTTTTCCTCTCCCCTGCTCTGAAGCTTTTCCTAGTTTGTTTATTCCGTCGCATGTTCTTATAGACAGTAGGTTATGGCGAAACTTTTGAAAGACCTCCTTTCGTCAGATCGAATTGCTGGCTTTAGACGCCATTTCTCTATTCCTGACGATGTCCACCTGTCGTTTGTGGCGGACGGCACTCTTGACATGGAGAGGGAGGACGAAACCACGATTGTCTTTCCCCTTTTGTCAATCGCAGAGGGTGGAGTCTGCTTTCCCCTTCACCCGTTTCTGAGGGCTGTCCTTCGCTATTGGGATTTGATCCCTTCCCAACCCAATGTGAATTTCTTTAGAATTATAATGGGGGTCGTAGCGCTGAACCGTTGCCTTGGAATTAATCTTGGCATTCCTGCCATTCGGCACTGTTATGCTTTGGCCAAGTCCTCTGGTCGGCACGGGCGTTACTTCCTTAGAGCTAAGGATACAGATCATCAGTTAATCACTATACTTTCCAGCTCTGGGAAACGAGTTGATGATGTCATGGTTGTTGTCCGCGGCAACTGGGAGTTCGGCGAAAGGGAGGATCGTGTCGATTCTATTCCTAGACGTAGGGGCGAACCAGGTCGCCGAATGCTCTCTTGCTTGTATTGTGTGTTCATATTTCCCATACCCTGTTTTCTTGAGTCTTACGGCTTGTCTTGTGCAGGGAACGATTTGAAAAAAGTCCAAGCTTCAACTGA
>JAPPVO010006873.1:0-44777 GCA_030407325.1 Camellia japonica | reverse complement strand
CTCCGGATTCGGAGCGCCCTTCGTGGATATCACGATTGGCCAAAATAAAGTCTTCGGATTCGGAGCCCCTTTTGTTGCATGGCACCTTAGCGCCGATTAAGACTCCGGATTCGGAGCGCCCTTTGTGGATCTCACGATTGGCCAAAATCAAGTCTCCGGATTCGGAGCCCCTTTTGGTGCATGGCACCTTAGGGCCGATTAAGACTCCAGATTCGGAGCGCCCTTCGTGGATCTCATGATTGGCCAAAATAACGTCTCTGGATTTGGAGCACCTTTTGGTGCATGGCACCTTAGGGCCGATTAAGACTCCGGATTCAGAGCGCCCTTCGTGGATATCACGATGGGTCAAAATAAAGCCTCCGAATTCGGAGCCCCTTTTAGGGCATGCCACCTTAGGGCAGATTAAGACTCCAAATTCAGAGCGCCCTTCGTGGATCTCACGATGGGCCAAAATAAATTCTCCGAATTCGGAGCCCCATTTCGTGCATGGCACCTCAGGGCCGATTAAGACTCCGGATTCGGAGCGCCCCTCGTGTATATCACGATTGGCCAAAATAAAGTCTCCGGATTTGGAGCCACTTTTGGTGCATGGCACCTTAGGGCCGATTAAGACTCCGGATTCGGAGTTGCCTTCGTGGATCTCACGATTGGCCAAAATAAAGTGTCCAGATTCGGAGCCCTTTTTGGTGCATGGAGCGCCCTTCGTGGATCTCACGATTGGCCAAAATAAAGTCTACGGATTCGGAGCCCTTTTTGTGCATGGCACCTTAGGGCCAATTAAGACTCCGTATTCGGAGCGCCCTTCGTGGATATCATGATTGGCCAAAATAAAGTCTCCCGATTCGGAGCCCCTTTTGGTGCATGCAGCGCCCTTCGTGGATCTCACGATTGGCCAAAATAAAGTCTCCGGATTCGGAACCCCTTTTGGTGCATGGCACCGTAGGGCCGATTAAGACTCCGGATTCGGAGCGCCCTTCGTGGATATCACGATTGGCCAAAATAAAGTCTCCGGATTCGGAGCCCCTTTTGGTGCATGACACCTTAGGGCCGATTAAGACTCCGGATTTGGAGTGCCCTTCGTGGATCTCACGATTGACCAAAATAAAGTGTCCGGATTCGGAGCCCCTTTTGGTGAATGGCACCTTAGGGCCGATTAAGAGTCCGTATTCGGAGCGCCCTTCGTGGATATCACGATGGGCCAAAATAAAGTCTACGAATTCGGAGCCCCTTTTGGTGCATGCCACCTGCGGGCCGATTAAGACTCCAGATTCGGAGCGCTCTTCGTGGATATCACGATTGGCGAAAATATAGTCTCCGGATTCGCAGCCCCTTTTGGTGCATGGCACATTGGGGCCGATTAAAACTCCGGATTCGGAGCGCCGTTCATGGATATCACGATTGGCCAAAATAAAGCCTCCGGATTCGGAGCCCGTTTTGGTGCATGACACCTTAGGGCCGATTAAGACTTCAGACTCGGAGCGTACTTCGGGGACATCACGATTGGCCAAAATATAGTCTCCGGATTCGGAGCCCCTTTTGGTGCATGACACCTTAGGGCCGATTAAGACTCCGGATTCGGAGCGCCCTTCGCGGATGTCACAATTGGCAAAAATAAAGTCTCCAGATTCGGAGCCCCTTTTGGTGCATGACACCTTAGGGACGATTAAGACTCCGGATTCGGAGCGCCTTTCGTGGATCTCACGATTGGCCAAAATAAAGTCTCCGGATTCGGAGCGCCCTTCGTGGATATCACGATTGACCAAAATAAAGTCTCCAAATTCGGAGCCCCTTTTGGTGCATGACACCATAGGGCCGATTCAGACTCTGGATTCGTAGCGCCCTTCGTAGATCTCACGATTGGCCAAAATAAAGTCTCCGGATTCGGAGCCCCTTTTGGTGCATGCACCTTACGGCCGATTAAGACTCCGGATTCGGAGCGTCCTTCGTGGATCTCACGATTGGGCAAAATAAAGTCTCCGGATTCGGAGCCCCATTTGGGGCATGGCACCTTAGGGCCGATTAAAACTCCGGATTCGGAGCGCCCTTCGTGGATCTCACGATTGGCCAAAATAAAGTGTCTGGATTGGGAGCCCTTTTTGGTGCATGGAGCGCCCTTCGTGGATCTCACGATTGGCCAAAATAAAGTCTACGGATTCGGAGCCCTTTTTGTGCATGGCACCTTAGGGCCGATTAAGACTCCGTATTCGGAGCGCCCTTCGTGGATATCATGATTGGCCAAAATAAAGTCTCCCGATTCGGAGCCCCTTTTGGTGCATGCAGCGCCCTTCGTGGATCTCACGATTGGCCAAAATAAAGTCTCCGGATTCGGAGCCCCTTTTGGTGCATGGCACCGTAGGGCCGATTAAGACTCTGGATTCGGAGCGCCCTTCGTGGATATCACGATTGGCCAAAATAAAGTCTCCGGATTCGGAGCCCCTTTTGGTGCATGACACCTTAGGGCCGATTAAGACTCCGGATTCGGAGTGCCCTTCGTGGATCTCACGATTGACCAAAATAAAGTGTCCGGATTCGGAGCCCCTTTTGGTGAATGGCACCTTAGGGCCGATTAAGACTCCGTATTCGGAGCGCCCTTCGTGGATATCATGATGGGCCAAAATAAAGTCTACGAATTCGGAGCCCCTTTTGGTGCATGCCACCTGCGGGCCGATTAAGACTCCAGATTCGGAGCGCTCTTCGTGGATATCACGATTGGCGAAAATATAGTCTCCGGATTCGAAGCCCCTTTTGGTGCATGGCACATTGGGGCCGATTAAAACTCCAGATTCGGAGCGCCGTTCATGGATATCACGATTGGCCAAAATAAAGCCTCCGGATTCGGAGCCCGTTTTGGTGCATGACACCTTAGGGCCGATTAAGACTTCAGACTCGGAGCGTACTTCGGGGACATCACGATTGGCCAAAATATAGTCTCCGGATTCGGAGCCCCTTTTGGTGCATGACCCTTAGGGCCGATTAAGACTCCAGATTCGGAGCGCCTTCGCGGATCTAACAATTGGCAAAGTAAAGTCTCCAGATTCGGAGCCCCTTTTGGTGCATGACACCTTAGGGCCGATTAAGACTCCGGATCGGAGCGCCTTTCGTGGATCTCACGATTGGCCAAAATAAAGTCTCCGGATTCGGAGCGCCCTTCGTGGATATCACGATTGGCCAAAATAAAGTCTCCAAATTCGGAGCCCCTTTTGGTGCATGACACCCTAGGGCCGATTAAGACTCTGGATTTGCAGCGCCCTTCGTAGATCTCACGATTGGCCAAAATAAAGTCTCCGGATTCGGAGCCCCTTTTGGTGCATGCACCTTAGGGCCGATTAAGACTCCGGATTCGGAGCGCCCTTCGTGGATCTCACGATTGGGCAAAATAAAGTCTCCGGATTCGGAGCCCCATTTGGTGCATGGCACCTTAGGGCCGATTAAAACTCCGGATTCGGAGCGCCCTTCGTGGATATCCCGATTGGCCAAAATAAAGTCTTCAGATTCGGAGCCCCTTTTGGTGCATGACAACTTAGGGCCGATTAAGACTCCGGATTCGGAGCGCCCTTCTTGGATATCACGACTGGGCATAATAAAGTCTCCAAATTCGGAGCTCCTTTTGGTGCATGGCACCTTAGGACCGATTAAGACTCCGGATTCGAAGCGCCTTTCGTGGATCTCATGATTGGCCAAAATAACGTCTCCGGATTTGGAGCCCCTTTTGGTGCATGGCACCTTAGTGCCGATTAAGACTCCGGATTCGGACCGCCCTTCGTGGATATCGCGATGGGTCAAAATAAAGTCTCTGAATTCGGAGCACCTTTTGGTGCATGCCACCTTAGGGCCGATTAAGACTCCAGATTCGGAGCGCCTTTCGTGGATCTCATGATTGGCGAAAATAACGTCTCCGGATTTGGGGCCCTTGTTGGTGCATGGCACCTTAGGGCCGATTAAGACTCCGGATTCGGACCGCCTATCGTGGATATCGCGATGGGCCAAAATAAAGTCTCTGAATTCGGAGCCCCTTTTGGTGCATGCGACATTAGGGCCGATTAAGACTCCAGATTCGGAGTGCCCGTCGCGGATCTCACGATTGGCCAAAATAAAGTCTCCAGATTCGGACCCCTTTCCGTGCATGGCACCTCAGGGCCGATTAAGACTCCGGATTCGGAGCGCCCTTCATGGATATCACGATGGGCCAAAATAAAGTCTCCGAATTCGGAAACCCTTTTGGTGCATGCCACCTAAGGGCCGATTAAGACTCCAGATTCTGAGCGCCCTACGTGGATCTCTCAATTGGCCAAAATAAGGTCTCCGGATTCGGAGCCCCTTTTCGTGCATGGCACCTCAGGGCCGATTAAGACTCCGGATTCGGAGCCCCTTCGTGGTTATCACGATTGGCCAAAATAAAGTCTTCGGATTCGGAGCCCCTTTTCGTGCATGGCACCTTGGGGCCGATTAAAACTCCGGATTCGGAGCGCCGTTCATGGATATCACGATTGGCCAAAATAAAGTTTCTGGATTCGGAGCCTCTTTTGGTGAATGACACCTTAGGCCGATTAAGACTCCAAATTCGGAGCGCCCTTCATGGATCTCATCATTGGCCAAAACAAAGTCTCCAGATTTGGAGCCCCTTTTGGTGCATGGCACATTAGGGCCGATTAAGACTCCGGATTCGGAGCGCCCTTCGTGGATATCACTATTGGCCAAAGTAAAGTCTCCGGATTCGGAGCCCTTTTGCTGCGTGACACCTTACGGCCGATTAAGACTCTGGATTCAGAGCGCCCTTCGTGGATCTCACGATTGGCCAAAATAAAGTCTCCAGATTCGGGGCCACTTTTGGTGCATGGCACCTTAGGGCCGACTAAGAATCTGGATTCAGTGTGCCCTTCGTGGACATCATGATTGGCCAAAATATAGTCTCCGGATTCGGAGCCCCTTTTGGTGAATGACACCATAGGGCTAATTAAAACTCTGGATTCGGAGCGCCCTTCGTGGATCTCACGATTGGCCAAAATAAAGTCTCCGAATTCGGAGCCCCTTTTGGTGCACGCCACCTTAGGGCCGATTAACAATCCGGATTCGGAGCGCCCTTCGTGGATCCCACGATTGGCCAAAATAAAGTCTCCAGATTTGGAGCCCCTTTTGGTGCATGGCACCTTAGGGCCGATTAAGACTCCGGATTTGGAGCGCCCTTCGTGGATATCACGATGGGCCAAAATAAAGTCTCCGAATTCGGAGCCCCTTTTGGTGCATGCCACCTTAGGGCCGATTAAGACTCCAGATTCGGAGCGCCTTTCATGGATCTCATGATTGGCGAAAATAACATCTCCAGATTTGGAGCCCCTTTTGGTGCATGGCACCTTAGGGCCGATTAAGACTCCGGATTCGGACCGCCCTTCGTGGATATCGCGATGGGTCAAAATAAAGTCTCTGAATTCGGAGCCCCTTTTGGTGCATGCCACCTTAGGGCCGATTAAGACTCCAGATTCGGAGCGCCCTACGCGGATCTCACGATTGGCCAAAATAAAGTCTCCTGATTCGGAGCCCCTTTTCGTGCATGCCACCTCAAGCCCGACTAATACTCCGGATTCGGAGCACCTTTCGTGGATATCACGATGGGCCAAAATAAAGTCTCCGAATTCGGAAACCCTTTTGGTGCATGCCACCTAAGGGCCGATTAAGACTCCAGATTCTGAGCGCCCTACGTGGATCTCACGATTGGCCAAAATAAGGTCTCCGGATTCGGAGCCCCTTTTCGTGCATGGCACCTCAGGGCCGATTAAGACTCCGGATTCGGAGCCCCTTCGTGGATATCACGATTGGCCAAAATAAAGTCTCCGGATTCGGAGCCCCTTTTGGAGCATGGCACCTTGGGCCGATTAAAACTCCGGATTCGGAGCGCCGTTCATGGATATCACGATTGGCCAAAATAAAGTTTCCGGATTTGGAGCCTCTTTTGGTGAATGACACCTTAGGGCCGATTAAGACTCCAGATTCGGAGCGCCCTTCGTGGATCTGATGATTGGCGAAAACAAAGTCTCCAGATTTGGAACCCCTTTTGGTGCATGGCACATTAGGGCCGATTAAGACTCCCGATTCGGAGCGCTTGTTCGTGGATATTATTATTGGCCAAAGTAAAGTCTCCGGATTCGGAGCCCTTTTGGTGCGTGACATCTTAGGGCCGATTAAAACTCCAGATTCAGAGTGGCCTTCGTGGATCTCACGATTGGCCAAAATAAAGTCTCCAGATTCGGGGCCCCTTTCGGTGCATGGCACCTTAGGGCCGATTAAGATTCTGGATTCAGAGCGCCCTTCATGGACATCACGATTCGCCAAAATATAGTCTCCGGATTCGGAGCCCCTTTTAGTGAATGACACCATAGGGCCGATTAAGACTCTGGATTCGGAGCGCCCTTCGTGGATCTCACGATTGGCCAAAATAAAGTCTCCGGGTTGGGAGCCCTTTTTGGTGCATGCCACCTTAGGGCCGATTAAGAATCCGGATTCGGAGCGCCCTTCGTGGATCCCACGATTGGCCAAAATAAAGTCTCCGGATTTGGAGCCCCTTTTGGTGCATGGCACCTTAGGGCCGATTAAGACTTCAGATTCGGATCGCCCTTCGTGGACATTACGATTGGCGAAAATAAAGTCTCCGGATTTGGAGCCCCTTTTGTTGTATGGCATCTTAGGGCCGATTAAGACTCCAGATTCGGAGCGCCCTTCGTGAATCTCACGATTGGCCAAAATAAAGTCCACAGATTCGGAGCCTCATTTTGTGCATGGCACCATAGAGCCGATTAAGACTCCGGATTCGGAGCGCCCTTCGTGGACATTACGATTGGGAAAAATAAAGTCTTCGGATTCGGAGCCCCTTTTGGAGCATGACACCTTAAGGCCGGTTAAGACTCCGGATTCGGAGCGCCCTTCGTGGATATCACGATGGGCTAAAATAAAGTCTCTGAATTCGGAGCCCCTTTTGGTGCATGCCACCTCAGGGCCGATTAAGACTCCATATTCTGAGCGCCCTTCGTGGATCACACGATTGGCCAAAATAAAGTCTCCAGATTCGGAGCCCCTTTTCGTGCATGGCACCTCAGGGCCGAATAAGACTCCGGATTCGGAGCGCCCTTTGTGGATATCCCGATTGGCCAAAATAAAGTCTCCAGATTCAGAGCCCCTTTTTGGGCATGGCACCTTGAGGTCGATTAAAACTCCGGATTCGGAGCCGCTTTTGGTGCATGACACCTTAGGATCGATTAAGAATCCGGATTCGGAGCGCCCTTCGTGGATCTCACGATTAGCCAAAATAAAGTCTCCGGATTCGGAGCCCCTTTTGGTGGATGCCACCTTACGGCCGATTAAGACTCCGGATTCGGAGTGCCCTTCGAGGATCTCACGATTGGGCAAAATAAAGTCTCCGGATTCGGAGCCTCTTTTGGTGCATGCCACCTTAGGGCCGTTTAAGACTCCGGATTCGGAGCGCCCTTCGCGGATCACGCAATTGGCAAAATAAAGTCTCCAGATTCGGAGCCCTTTTGGTGCATGGCACCTTAGGGCCGATTAACACTCCGGATTCGGAGCGCCCTTCGTGGATATCACGATTGGCCAAAATAAAGTCTCCGGATCCGGAGCCCTTTTTGGTGCATGGCACCTTAGGGCCGATTAAGACTCCGTATTCGGAGCGCCCTTCCTGGATATCACGATGGGCCAAAATAAAGTCTCCCAATTTGGAGCCCCTTTTAGTGCATGCCACCTTAGGGCCGATTAAGACTCTAGATTCGGATCGCCCTTCATGGATCTCATGATTGGCCAAAATAAAGTCTTCGGATTTGGAGCCCCTTTTGGTGCATGGCACCTTAGGGCCGATTAAAACTCCGGATTTGGAGCGCCCTTCGTGGATATCACTATTGGCCAAAATAAAGTCTCCGGATTCGGAGCCCCTTTTGGTGCATGACACCTTAGGGCCGATTAAGACTCTGGATTCGGAGCACCCTTCGTGGATCTCACGATTGGCCAAAATAAAGTCTCTGGATTCACGACTGGCCAAAATAAAGTCTCCAGATTCAGAGCCCCTTTTGGTGCATGACACCATAGGGCCGATTAAGACTCTGGATTCGCAGCGCCCTTCGTAGATCTCACGATTGGCCAAAATAAAGTGTCCGGATTCGGAGCCCCTTTTGGTGCATGCACCTTAGGGCCGATTAAGACTCCGGATTCGGAGCGCCCTTCGTGGATCTCACTATTGGGCAAAATAAAGTCTTCGGATTCGGAGCCCCTTTTGGTGCATGGCACCTTAGGGCCGATTAAAACTCCGGATTCAGAGCACCTTCGTGGATATCCCGATTGGCCAAAATTAAGTCTCCGGATTCGGAGCCCCTTTTTGTGCATGACACCTTAGGGCCGATTAAGACTCCGGATTCGGAGCGCCCTTCCTGGATATCACGATGGGCCAAAATGAAGTCTCCGAATTCGGAACCCCTTTTGGTGCATCCGACCTTAGGGCCGATTAAGACTCCAGATTCGGAGCGCCCTTCGTGTATCTCATGATTGGCCAAAATAACGTCTCCGGATTCGGAGCCCCTTTTGGTGCATGGCACCTTAGGGCCGATTAAGACTCTGAATTCGGAGCGCCCTTCGTGGATCTGACGATTGGCCAAAAAAAAGTCTACGGATTCGGAGCCCCATTTTGTGCATGGCACCTTAGGGCCGATTAAGACTCCGGATTCGGAGTGCCCTTCGTGGACATCACGATTGGCCTAAATAACGTCTCCAGATTCGGAGCTCCTTTTGGTGCATGGCACCTTGGGGGCGATTAAAACTCCAGATTCGGAGCGCGTTTCGTGGATCTCACGATTGGCCAAAATAAAGTCTCCATATTCGGAGCCCCTTTTGGTGCGTGGCACCTCAGGGTCGATTAAGACTCCGTATTCGGAGCGCCCTTCGTGGATATCACGATTGGCCAAAATAAAGTCTCCGGATTCGGTGCTCCTTTTGCTGCATGGCACCTTAGGGCCGATTAAGTCTCCGGATTTGCAGCGCCCTTCGTGGATATCACGATTGGCCAAAATAAAGTCTCCCGATTCGGAGCCCCTTTTGGTGCATGCAGCGCCCTTCGTGGATCTCACGATTGGCCAGAATAAAGTCTCCGTATTCGGAGCCCCTTTTGGTGCATGGCACCGTAGGGTCGATTAAGACTCCGGATTCGGAGCGCCCTTCGTGGATATCACGATTGGCCAAAATAAAGTCTCTAGATTCGGAGCCCCTTTTGGTGCATGACACCTTAGGCCCGATTACGACTCCGGATTCGGAGTGCCCTTCGTTGATCTCACGATTGGCCAAAATAAAGTGTCCGGATTCGGAGCCCTTTTGGTGAATGGCACCTTAGGGCCGATTAAGAGTCCGTATTCGGAGCGCCCTTCGTGGATATCACGATGGGCCAAAATAAAGTCTACGAATTCGGAGCCCCTTTTGGTGCATGCCACCTGCGGGCCGATTAAGACTCCAGATTCGGAGCGCTCTTCGTGGATATCACGATTGGCGAAAACATAGTCTCCGGATTCGGAGCCCCTTTTGGTGCATGGCACATTGGGGCCGATTAAAATTCCGGATTCGTAGCGCCGTTCGTGGATATGACGATTGGCCAAAATAAAGCCTCCGGATTCGGAGCCCGTTTTGGTGCATGACACCTTAGGGCCGATTAAGACTTCAGACTCGGAGCGTACTTCGGGGACATCACGATTGGCCAAAATATAGTCTCCGG
Organism: Camellia japonica; assembly: GCA_030407325.1. Lineage (NCBI taxonomy): Eukaryota > Viridiplantae > Streptophyta > Magnoliopsida > Ericales > Theaceae > Camellia > Camellia japonica. The sequence goes on along the minus strand of JAPPVO010006873.1, from coordinate 35,026 downwards.
ATTCGGAGCCCCTTTTGGTGCATGACACCTTAGGGCCGATTAAGACTCCAGATTCGGAGCGCCCTTCGCGGATCTCACAATTGGCAAAAATAAAGTCTCCAGATTCGGAGCCACTTTTGGTGCATGACACCTTAGGGCCGATGAAGACTCCGGATTCGGAGCGCCTTTCGTGGATCTCACGATTGGCCAAAATAAAGTCTCCGGATTCGGAGCGCCCTTCGTGGATATCACGATTGGCCAAAATAAAGTCTCCAAATTCGGAGCCCCTTTTGGTGCATGACACCATAGGGCCGATTAAGACTCTGGATTCGCAGCGCCCTTCGTAGATCTCACGATTGGCCAAAATAAAGTCTCCGGATTCGGAGCCCCTTTTGGTGCATGCACCTTAGGGCCGATTAAGACTCCGGATTCAGAGCGCCCTTTGTGGATCTCACGATTGGGCAAAATAAAGTCTCCGGATTCGGAGCCCCATTTGGTGCATGGCACCTTAGGGCCGATTAAAACTCCGGATTCGGAGAGCGCCCTTCGTGGATATCCGATTGGCCAAAATAAAGTCTCCAGATTCGGAGCCCCTTTTGTTGTGCATGACAACTTAGGGCCGGTTAAGACTCCGGATTCGGAGCGCCCTTCTTGGATATCACGACTGGCATAAAAAGTCTCCAAATTCGGAGCTCCTTTTGGTGCATGGCACCTTAGGGCCGATTAAGACTCCGGATTCGGAGCGCCTTTCGTGGATCTCATGATTGGCCAAAATAACGTCTCCGGATTGGAGCCCCTTTGGTGCATGGCACGTTAGTGCGATTAAGACTCCGGATTCGGACCGTCCTTCGTGGATATCGCGATGGGTCAAAATAAAGTCTCTGAATTCGGAGCAGCTTTTGGTGCATGCCACCTTAGGGCCGATTAAGACTCCAGATTCGGAGCGCCTTTCGTGGATCTCATGATTGGCCAAAATAACGTCTCCGGATTTGGGGCCCTTTTTGGTGCATGGCACCTTAGGCCCGATTAAGACTCCGGAGATCGGCGCCCATCGTGGATATCGTGATGGGCCAAAATAAAGTCTCTGAATTCGGAGCCCTTTTGGTGCATGCCACATGGGCGATTCCGATTAAGACTCCAAATTCGGAGTGCCCGTCGGGATCTCACGATTGGCCAAAATAAAGTCTCCGATTGGAGCCCCTTTCCGTGCATGGCCACCTCAGGGCCGATTAAGACTCCGGATTCGGTGGCCCTTCATGGATATCACGATGGGCCAAAATAAAGTCTCCGATTCGGAAACCCTTTTGGTGCATGCCACCTAAGGGCCGATTAAGACTCCAGATCTGAGCGCCCTACGTGGATCTCACGATTGGCCAAAATAAGGTCTCCGGATTCGGAGTCCCTTTTCGTGCATGGCACCTCAGGGCCGATCAAGACTCCAGATTCGGAGCCCCTTCGTGGTTATCACGATTGGCCAAAATAAAGTTCGGATTCGGAGCCCTTTTCGTGCATGGCACCTGGGGCCGATTAAAACCCCGGATTCGGAGCGCCGTTCATGGATATCACGATTGGCCAAAATAAAGTTTCTGGATTCGGAGCCTTTTGGTGAATACACCTTAGGCCGATTAAGACTCCAAATTCGGAGCACCCTTCGTGGATATCATCAATGGCCAAAACAAAGTTCCAGATTTGGAGCCCCTTTTGGTGCATGGCACATTAGGGCCGATTAAGACTCCGGATTCGGAGCGCCCTTCGTGGATATCCACATTGGCTAAAGTAAAGTCTCTGGATTCAGAGCCCTTTTTGCTGCGTGACACTTAGGCCGATTAAGACTCCAGATTCAGAGCGCCCTTCGTGGATCTCACGATTGGCCAAAATAAAGTCTCAGATTTGGGGCACTTTTGGTGCATGGACCTTAGGGCCGACTAAGAATCTGGATTCAGAGTGCCCTTCGTGGACATCATGATTGGCCAAAATAAGTCTCCGGATTCGGAGCCCTTTTGGTGAATGACACCATAGGGCTGATTAAAACTCTGGATTCGGAGCGCCCATCGTGGATCTCACGATTGGCCAAAATAAAGTCTCCGAATTCGGAGCCCCTTTTGGTGCACGCCACCTTAGGGCCGATTAAGAATCCGGATTCGGAGCGCCCTTCGTGGATCCCACGATTGGCCAAAATAAACTCTCCGGATTTGGAGCCCCTTTTGGTGCATGGCACCTCAGGGCCGATTAAGACTCCGGATTCGGAGCGCCCTTCGTGGACATTACGATTGGCCAAAATAAAGTTTCCGGATTTGGAGCCCCTTTTGGTGCATGGCACCTTAGGGCCGATTAAGACTCCGGATTTGGAGCGCCCTTCGTGGATATCACGATGGGCCAAAATAAAGTCTCGGAATTGGAGCCCCTTTTGGTACATGCCACCTTAGGGCCGATTAGACTCCAGATTCGGAGCGCCTTTCGTGGATCTCATGATTGGCCAAAATAACATCTCCGGATTTGGAGCCCCTTTTGGGCATGGCACCTTTGGGCCGATTAAGACTCCGGATTCGGACCGCCTTCGTGGATATCGCGATGGGTCAAAATAAAGTATCTGAATTCGGAGCCCCTTTTGGTGCATGCCACCTTAGGGCCGATTAAGACCCAGATCGGAGTGCCCTACGCGGATATCACGATTGACCAAAATAAAGTCTCCTGATTCGGAGCCCCTTTTCGTGCATGCCACCTCAAGCCCGATAATACTCCGGATTCGGAGCACCTTTCGGGATATCACGATGGGCCAAAATAAAGTCTCCGAATTCGGAAAACCTTTTGGTTGCATGCCACCTAAGGGCCAATTAAGACTCCAGATTCTGAGCGCCCTACGTGGATCTCATGATTGGCCAAAATAAGGTCTCCGGATTCGGAAGCCCCTTTTCGTGCATGCACCTCAGGGCCGATTAAGACTCCGGATTCGGAGCCCCTTCGTGGATATCACGATTGGCCAAAATAAAGTCTCCGATTTGGAGCCCCTTTTGGAGCATGGCCCTTGGGCCGATTAAACTCCGTATTCGGAGCGCCGTTCATGGATATCACGATTGGCCAAAATAAAGTTTTCGGATTTGGAGCCTCTTTTAGTGAATGACACCTTAGGGCCGATTAAGACTCCAGATTCGGAGCGCCCTTCGTGGATCTGATGATTGGCGAAAACAAAGTCTCCAATTTGGAGCCCCTTTTGGTGCATGGCACATTAGGGCCGATTAAGACTCCCGATTCGGAGCGCCCTTCGTGGATATTATTATTGGCCAAAGTAAAGTCTCCGGATTCGGAGCCCTTTTGGTGCGTGACATCTTAGGGCCGACTAAAACTCTAGATTCAGAGTGGCCTTCGTGGATCTCACGATTGGCCAAAATAAAGTCTCCAGATTCAGGGCCCCTTTCGGTGCATGGCACCTTAGGGCCGATTAAGATTCTAGATTCAGAGCGCCCTTCATGGACATCACGATTGGCCAAAATATAGTATCCGGATTCGGAGCCCCTTTTAGTGAATGACACCATAGGGCCGATTAAGACTCTGGATTCGGAGCGCCCTTCGTGGATCTCACGATTGGCCAAGATAAAGTCTCGGATTCGGAGCCCTTTTTGGTGCATGCCACCTTAGGGCCGATTAAGAATCCGGATTCGGAGCGCCTCGTGGATCCCACGATTGGCCAAAATAAAGTCTCCGGATTTGGAGCCTTTTGGTGCATGGCACCTTAGGGCCGATTAAGACTCCGGATTCGAATCGCCCTTCGTGGACATTACGATTGGCGAAAATAAAGTCTCCGGATTCGGAGCCCCTTTGTTGTATGGCACCTTAGGGCCGATTAAGACTCCAGATTCGGAGCGCCCTTCGTGGATCTCACGATTGGCCAAAATAAAGTCCACAGATTCGGAGCCTCATTTTGTGCATGGGCACCATAGAGCCGATTAAGACTCCGGATTCGGAGCGCCCTTCGTGGACATTACGATTGGAAAAAATAAAGTCTCCGGATTCGGAGCCCCTTTTGGAGCAGACCTAAGGCCGGTTAAGACTCCGGATTCGAGCGCCATTCGTGGATATCACGATGGGCCAAAATAAAGTCTCTAAATTCGGAGCCCCTTTTGGTGCATGCACCTCAGGGCCGATTAAGACTCCATATTCTGAGCGCCCTTCGTGGATCACACGATTGGCCAAAATAAAGTCTCCGGATTCGGAGCCCCTTTTGGTGCATGACACCTTAGGCCGATTAAGACTCTGGATTCGGAGCACCCTTCGTGGATCTCACGACTGGCCAAAAATAAAGTCTCCGGATTCACGACTGGCCAAAAATAAAGTCTCCAGATTCAGAGCCCCTTTTGGTGCATGACACCATAGGCCGATTAAGACTCTGGATTCGCAGCGCCTTTCGTAGATCCACGATTGGCCAAAATAAAGTGTCCGGATTCGGAGCCCCTTTTGGTGCATGCACCTTAGGGCCGATTAAGACTCCGGATTGGAGCGCCCTTCGTGGATCTCACTATTGGGCAAAATAAAGTCTTCGGATTCGGAGCCCCTTTTGGTGCATGGCACCTTAGGCCGATTAAAACTCCGGATTCGGAGCACCCTTCGTGGATATCCGATTGGCCAAATTAAAGTCTCCGGATTCGAGCCCCTTTTTTGTGCATGACACCTTAGTGCCGATTAAGACTCCGGATTCGGAGCGCCCTTCCTGGATATCACGATGGCCAAAAATAAAGTCTCCGAATTCGGAGCCCCTTTTGGGGCATGCCACCTTTGGGCCGATTAAGACTCTAGATTCAGAGCACCTTTCGTGGATCTCATGATTTGGCCAAAATAAAGTCTCCGGATTTGGAGACCCTTTTGGTGCATGGCACCTTAGGGCCGATTAAGACTCCGGATTCAGACCGCCCTTCGTGGATATCACGATGGGCCAAAATAAAGTCTCTGAATTCGGAGCCCCTTTTGGTGCATGCCACCTTAGGGCCGATTAAGACTCCAGATTCAGAGCGCCATTCGCGGATCTCACGATTGGCCAAATTAAAGTCTCCTGATTCGGAGCCCCTTTCCGTGCATGGCACCTCAGGGCCGATTAAGACTCCGGATTCGGAGCGCCCTTCGTTGATGTCACGATGGGCCAAAATAAAGTCTCCGAATTCGGAAACCCTTGTGATGCATGCCACCTAAGGGCCGATTAAGACTCCAGATTCTGGGTGCCCTACGTGGATCTCACGATTGGCCAAAATAAGTTCTCCGGATTCGGAGCCCCTTTTCGTGCATGGCACCTCTGGGTCGATTAAGACTCCGGATTCGGAGCCCCTTCGTGGATATCACGATTGGCCAAAATAAAGTCTCCGGATTCGGAGCCCCTTTTGGTGCATGGCACCTTGGGGCCGATTAAAACTCCAGATTCGGAGCGCCGTTCATGGATATCACGATTGGCCAAAATAAAGTTTCCAGATTCGGAGCCTCTTTTGGTGAATGACACCATAGGGCCGATTAAGACTCCAGATTCGGAGCGCCCTTCGTGGATCTCATGATTGGCCAAAACAAAGTCTCCAGATTTGAAGCCCCTTTTGTTGCATGGCACATTAGGGCCGATTAAGACTCCGGATTCGGAGCGCCCTTCGTGGATCTCACGATTGGCCAAAGTAAAGTCTCCGGATTCGGAGCCCTTTTGGGGCGTGACACCTTAGGGCCGATTAAGACTCTGGATTCAGAGCGCCCTTCGTGGATCTCACGATTGTCCAAAATAATGTCTTCAAATTCGGGGCCCCTTTTGGTGCATGGCACCCTAGGGCCGATTAAGATTCTGGATTTAGAGCGCCCTTCGTGGACATCACGATTGGCCAAAATATAGTCTCCGAATTCGGAGCCCCTTTTGGTGAATGACACCATAGGGCCGATTAAGACTCTGTATTCGGAGCGCCCTTCGTGGATCTCACGATTGGCCAAAATAAAGTCTCCCGATTCGGAGCCCCTTTTGGAGCATGCCACCTTAGGGCCGATAAAGAATCCGGATTCGGAGCGCCCTTCGTGGATCCCACGATTGGCCAAAATAAAGTCTCCGGATTTCGAGCCCCTTTTGGTGCATGGCACCTCAGGGCCGATTAAGACTCCAGATTCGGAGCGCCCTTCGTGGACATGACGATTGGCCAAAATAAAGTCTCCGGATTCGGGGCCCCTTTTGTTGCATGGCACCTTAAGGCCGATTAAGACTCCAGATTCGGGGCGCCCTTCGTGGATCTCACGATTGGCCAAAATAAAGTCCACAGATTCGGAGCCTCATTTTGTGCATGGCACCTTAGGGCCGATTAAGACTCCGTATTCGGAGCGCCCTTCGTGGACATTACGATTGGCAAAAATAAAGTCTCTGGATTCGGAGCCTCTTTTGGAGCATGACACCTTAAGGCCGGTTAAGACCCCGGATTCGGAGCGCCCTTCGTGGATATCACGATGGGCCAAAATAAAGTCTCTGAATTCGGAGCCCCTGTTGGTGCATGCCACCTCAGGGCCGATTAAGACTCTATATTCTGAGCGCCCTTCGTGGATCACACGATTGGCCAAATTAAAGTCTCCGGATTCGGAGCCCCTTTTCGTGCGTTGCACCTCAGGCCGATTAAGACTCCGGATTCGGAGCGCCATTCGTGATATTACGATTGGCAAAAATAAATCCTGGATTCGGAGCCTTTTTGGTGCATGACACTTAGTGCCGATTAAGACTCCGGATCGGAGCGCCCTTCGTGGATCTCACGATTGGGAAAAATAAAGTCTCCGAATTCGGAGCCCCTTTTGGCGCATCCACCTTAGGCCGATTAAGACTCTGGATTCGGAGCGCCCTTCGAGGACATCACGATTGGCCAAAATAAAGTCTCCGGATTCGGAGCCCCTTTTGGTGCATGGCACCTTAGGGCCGATTAAGACTCCGGATTTGGAGCGCCCTTCGTGGATATCACGATTGGCCAAAATAAATTCTCCGGATTTGGAGCCCTTTTTGGTGCATGGCACCTTTGGGCCAATTAAGACTCCGGATTCGAAGCGCCCTTCGTGGATATCACGATGGGCCAAAATAAAGTCTCCGAATTCGGAGCTCCTTTTTGTGCATGCCACCTCAGGGCCGATTAAGATTCCAGATTCGGAGCGCCCTTCGTGGATCTCATGATTGAGCAAAATGACATCTCCGAATTTGGAGCTCCTTTTGGTGCGTGGCACCTTAGGGCTGATTAAGACTGCGGATTCGGACCGCCCTTCGTGGATATCACGATGGGCCCAAATAAAGTCTCAGAATTCGAAGCCCCTTTTGGTGCATGCCACTTTAGGGCCGATTAAAACTCTAAATTTGGAGCGCCATTCGTGGATCTCATGATTCGCCAAAATAAAGTCTCCGTATTTGGAGCCCCTTTTCGTGCATGGCACCTCAGGGCCGATTAAGACTCCGGATTCGGAGCACCCTTCGTGGATATCACGAATGGCCAAATTAAAGTTTTTGGGTTCAGAGCCACTTTTGATGCATGGCACCTTAGGGCCGATTAAAACACCGGATTCGGAGCACCCTACGTGGATATCACGATTGGCCAAAATAAAGTCTCCGGATTCGGTGCCCCTTTTGGTGCATGACACCTTAGGGCCGATTAAGACTCCGGATTCGGAGTGCCCTTCGTGCATCTCACGATTGGCCAAAATAAAGTCTCCGGATTCGGAGCCCCTTTTGGTGCATGGCACCTTAGGGCCAATTAACACTCCGGATTCGGACCGCCTTTCGTGGATCTCACGATTGCCCAAAATAAAGTCTCTGGATTCGGAGCCCTTTTGGTGCATGGCACCTTAGGGCCGATAAAGACTCCGGATTCGGAGCACACCATTCGTGGATATAACGACAGGCCAAAATAAGGTCTCCTGATTCGGAGCCCCTTTTGGTGCATGGCACCTGAGGGCCGATTAAGATTCCGGATTCGGAGCGCCCTTCGTGGATATCACGATGGGCCAAAAGAAAGTCTCCGAATTCGGAGCCCCTTTTGGTGCATGACACCTTAGGGCCGATAAAGACTTCGGATTCGGAGCGGCCTTCTTGGATCCCACGACTGGCCAAAATAAAGTCTCCGGATTCGGAGCCCTTTTTGGTGCGTGGCACCTTAGGGCCGATTAAGACTCCGGATTCGGAGCGCCCTTCGCGGATCTCACGATTGGCCAAAATAAAGTCTCCGGATTCGGAGCTGCTTTTGGTGCATGGCACCTTAGGGCCGATTAAGACTCCATATTCGGAGTGCCCTTCGTGGATCTCATGATTGGCCAAAATAAAGTGTCTGGATTTGGAGCCCCTTTTGGTGCATGGCACCTTAGGGCCGATTAACACTCCGGATTTGGGGCGTCCTTCGTGGATATCACGATTGGCCAAAATAAAGTCTACAGATTCGGAGCCCCTTTTGGTGCATGACACCTTAGGGCCGATTAAGACTCCGGATTCTGAGCGCCCTTCGTGGATCTCACGATTGGCCAAAATAAAGTCTCCGGATTCGGAGCACCTTTTGGTGCATGGCACCTTAGGGCCGATTAAGACTCCGGAGTCGGAGCACCGTTCGTGGATATCACGATTGGCCAAAGTAAAGTCTCCAGATTCGGAGCACTTTTGGTGCATGGCACCTTAGGGCCGATTAAGACTCCGGATTCGGAGCGCCCTTCGTGGATATCACGATTGGCCAATATAAAGTCTTCGGATTCGGAGCCCCTTTTGGTGCATGACACCTTAGGGCCGATTAAGACTCCGGATTCGGAGCGCTCTTCGTGGATCTCACGATTGGCCAAAATAAAGTCTCCGGATTCGAAGCACCCTTCGTGGATATCACGATTGGCCAAAATAAAGTCTCTGGATTCGGAGCCCCTTTTAGTGCATGGCAGCTTGGGGCCGAGTAAAACTCCGGATTCGGAGCGCCGTTCGTGGATATCACGATTGCATAAAATAAAGTCTCCGGATTCGGAGCCCCTTTTGGTGCGTGACACCTAAGGGCCGATTAAGACTCCGGATTCAGAACGCCCTTCATGGATCTCACGTTTGGCCAAAATAAAGTCTCCGGATTCGGAGCCCGTTTTGGTGCATGGCACCTTAGGGCCGATTAAGACTCCGGATTCGGAGCGCCCTTCGTGGACATCAAGATTGGCCAAAATATAGTCTCCGGATTCGGAGCCCCTTTTGGTGCGTGACACATTAGGGCCGATTAAGACTCTGGATTCGGAGCGCGATTCCCGGATCTCACGATTGGCAAAGATAAAGTCTCCAGATTCGGAGCCCCTTTTGGTGCATGGCACCTTACGGCCGATTAAGACTCCAGATTCGGAGCGCCCTTCGTGGATATCACGGTTGGCCAAAATAAAGTTTCCGGATTCGGAGCCCCTTTGGGTGCATGGCACCTTAGGGCCGATTAAGACTCCGGATTCGGAGTGCCCTTCGTGGATATCCCCATTGGCCAAAATAAAGTCGCCGGATTTGGAGCCTTTTTGTGCATGACACCTTAGGGCCGGTTAAGACTTCGGATTCGGAGCGCCCTTCGTGGATCTCACGATTGGCCGAAATAAAGTCTCCGGATTCGGAGCACTTTTGGTGCATGGCACCTTAGGGCCAATTAGGACTCCGGATTCGGAGCGCCCTTCGTGGATATCACGATTGGCCAAAATAAAGTCTCCGGATTCGGAGCACTTTTGGTGCATGGCACCTTAGGGCCGATTAAGACTTCGGATTCGGAGCGCCCTTCGTGGATATCACGATTGGCCAAAATCAAGTCTCTGGATTCGGAGCGCCCTTTTTGGATATCACGATTCGCCAAAATAAAGTGTCCAGATTCAGAGCCCCTTTTGGTGCAAGACACCATAGGGCCAATTAAGACTCCGGATTCGGAGCGGACTTCGTGGATATCACGATGGGCCAAAATAAATCTCCGAATTCAGAGCCCCTTTTGGTGGATGCCACCTTAGGGCCGATTAAGACTCCAGATTCGGAGCGCCATTTGTGGATCTCATGATTGGCCAAAATAAAGTCCCCGGATTCGGAGCCCCTTTTGGGGCATGCCACCTTTGGGTGCAAGGCACCTGAGGGCCGATTAAGACTACGGATTCGGAGCGCCCTTCGTGGATATCACGCTGGGCCAAAATAAACTCTCCGAATTCGGAGCCCCTTTTGGGGCATGCCACCTTAGGGCCGATTAAGACTTCGGACTCGGAGCGCCCTTTGTGGATACAACGATTGGCCAAAATAAAGTCTCCGGATTCGGAGCCCCTTTTGGTGCAAGACACCTTAGGGCCGATTAAGACTCCGGATTCGGAGCACCCTTCGTGGATCTCACGATTGGCCAAACTAAAGTCTCCGGATTTGCAGACCCTTTTGGTGCATGGTACCTTAGGGCCAATTAAGACTCCGGATTCAGAGCGCCTTCGTGGATATCACGATTAGCCAAAATAAAGTCTCCGGATTCGGAGCACTTTTGGTGCATGGCACCTTAGGGCTGATTAAGACTCCGGATTCGGAGCGCTCTTCATGGATCTCACGATTGGCCAAAATAAAGTCTCCAGATTCGGAACCGCTTTTGGTGCGTGGCACCTTAGGGCCGATTAAGACTTCGTATTCGGAGCGCCATTCGTGGATATCACGATTGGCCAAAATAAAGTCCCCGGATTCGGAGCGCCATTAGTGGATATCATGATTGGCCAAAATAAAGTCTCCGGATTCGGAGCCCCTTTTGGTGCAAGCACCTTAGGGCCGATTAAGACTCCAGATTCGGAGCACCCTTCGTGGACATCACGATTGGCTAAAATATAGTCTCCGAATTCGGAGCCCCTTTTGGTGCATACACCTTAGGGCCGATTAAGACTCTGGATTTGGGGCGCCCTTCGCGAATCTCACAATGGCCAAAATAAAGACTCCGGATTCGGAGCCCCTTTTGGTGCATGGCACCTTAGGGCCGATTAAGACTCCAGATTAGGAGCGCCCTTCGTGGATATCACGACGGGCCAAAATAAAGTCTCTGAATTCAGAGACCCTTTTGGTGCATGCCACCTTAGGGCCGATTAAGACTTCGGACTCGGAGCGCCCTTCGTGGATATCACGATTGGCCAAAATAAAGTCTCCGGATTCGAAGCCCCTTTTGGTGCCTGACACCTTAGGGCCGATTAAGACTCCGGATTCGGGGCGCCCTTCGTGGATCTCCCGATTGGCGAAAATAAAGTCTCCGGATTCGGAGCCCCTTTTGGTGCCTGGCACCTTAGGACCGATTAAGACTCCGGATTTGGATCGCCGTCCGTGGATATCAAGATTGGCCAAAATAAAGTCTCCGGATTTGGAGCACTATTGGTGCATGGCACCTTAGGGCCGATTAAGACTCCGGATTCGGAGCGCCCTTCGTGGATATCACGATTGGCCAATCTAAAGTCTTCGGATTCGGAGCCCCTTTAGGTGCATGACACCTTAGGGCCGATTAAGACTCCGTATTCGGAGCGCCCTTCGTGGATATCACGATTGGCCAATATAAAGTCTTCGGATTCGGAGCCCCTTTAGGTGCATGACACCTTGGGGCCGATTAAGACTCCGGATTCGGAGCGCTCTTCGTGAATCTCACGATTGGCCAAAATAAAGTCTCCGGATTCAGAGCCCCTTTTGGTACGTGGCACCTTAGGGCCGATTAAGACTTCGGATTCGGCGCGCCGTTCGTGGATATCACGATTGGCCAAAATAAAGTCCTCGGATTCGGAACACCCTTCGTGGCTATCACGATTGGCCAAAATAAAGTCTCCAGATTCGGAGCCCCTTCGTGGATCTCACGATTGGCCAAAATAGAGTCTATAGTATCGGAGCCCCTTTTTGTGCATGGCACCTTAGGGCCGATTAAGACTCCGGATTCGGAGCGCCCTTCGTGGACATCACGATTGGCTAAAATAAAGTCTCCGCATTTGGCGCTCCTTTTGGTGCGTGGCACCTTGGGGTCAATTAAAACTCCAGATTCGGAGCGCCCTTCGTGGTTCTCACGATTGGCCAAAATAAAGTCTCCGAATTCGGAGCCCCTTTTGGTTCATGGCACCTTAGGGCCGATTAAGACTCCGGATTCACAGCGCACTTCGGGGACATCACGATTGGCCAAAATAAAGTCCCTGGAATATGAGCCCCTTTTGGTGCATGACACCTTTGGGCCGATTAAGATTCCGGATTCGGAGCGCCCTTCGTGGATCTCACGATTGGCCAAAATAAAGTCTCTGGATTCGGAGCCCCTTCTGGTGCATGGCACCTTACGGATGATTAAGACTCTGGATTCGGAGCGCACTTCGTGGATATCACGATGGGCAAAAATAAGTCTCCGAGTTCGGAGACCCTTTTGGTGCATGCGACCTTAGCGCCGATTAACACTCCAGATTTGGAGCGCCCTTCGGGGATCTCAGGATTGGGCAAAATAACGTCTCCGGATTTGGAGCTCCTTTTGGTGCATGGCACCTTAGGGCCGATTAAGACTCCGGATTTGGAGCGCCCTTCATGGATATCACTATTGGCCAAAATAAAGTCTCCGGATTCGGAGCCCCTTTTGGTGCATGACACCTTAGGGCCGATTAAGACTCCGGATTCGGAGCGCCCTTCGTGGCTCTCACGATTGGCCAAAATAAAGTCTCCGAATTCGGAGCGCCCTTCGTGGATATCACGATTGGCCAAAATAAAGTCTCCAGATTCGGAGCCCCTTCTGGTGCATGACATCATAGGGCCGATTAAGACTCTGGATTCGGAGCGCCCTTCGTGGATCTCACGATTGGCCAAAATAAAGTCTCCGGATTCGGAGCCCCTTTTGGTGCATCCACCTTAGGGCCGATTAAGACTCTGTATTCGGAGCGCCTTCGAGACATCACGATTGGCCAAAATATATTTCCGGATTCGGAGCCCCTTTTGGTGCATGACACCTTAGGGCCGAGTAAGACTCCGGATTGGAGTGCCCTTCGCGAAATCACGATTGGCCAAAATAAAGTCTCCAGATTCGAGCCCCTTTGTGCATGGCACCTTAGGGCCGATTAAGACTCCGGATTCGGAGCGCCCTTCGTGAATATCACGATGGGCCAAAATAAAGTCTCCGAATTCGAACCCTTTTGGTGCATGCCACCTTAGGCCGATCAAGACTCCGGACTCGGAGCGCCCTTCGTGGATATAACGATTGGCCAAAATAAAGTCTCCACATTCGGAGCCCCTTTTGGTGCATGACACCTTAGAGCCGATGAAGACTCCGGATTCGGAGCACCCTCCGTGGCTCTCACGATTGGCCAAAATAAAGTCTCCGGATTTGGAGACCCTTTTGGTGCATGGCACCTTAGGGCCGATTAAGACTCCGGATTCGGAGCACCTTTTGGTGCGTGGCATCATAGGGCCGATTAAGACCCCAGATTCGGAGCCCCATTCATGGATCTCACGATTGGCCAAAATAAAGTCTCCAGATTCGGTGCCCCTTTTGGTGCGTGCCACCTTAGGGCCGATTAAGACTTCGGATTCGAGCGCTGTTCGTGGATATCACGATTGGCCAAAATAAAGTCTCCGGACTCGGAGCGCCCTTCATGGATACACGATGGGCCAAAATAAAGTCTGCGAATTTCGGAGCCCCTTTCGGTGCATGCCACCTTGGGGCCGATTAAGACTCCAGATTCGGAGCGCCCTTCGTGGATCTCATGATTGGTAAAAATAAAGTCTCCGGATTTGGAGCCCATTTTCTTGCATGGAACCTTAGGGCCGATTAAGACTCCGGATTTGGACGCCCTTCGTGGATATCACGATGGGCCAAAATAAAGTCTCCGAATTCGGAGCCCCTTTTGGTGCATGCCACCTGAGGGCCGATTAAGACTCCAGACTCGAAGCGCCCTTCGTGGATCTCATGATTGGCCAAAATTAAGTCTCCGGATTTGGAGCCCCTTTTGGTGCATGGCAACTTAGGACCGATTAAGACTCCGGATTCGGAGCGCCCTTCGTGGATATCACGATTGGCCAAAATAAAGTCTCCGGATTCGGAGTCCCTTTTGGTGCCTGACACCTTAGGGCCGATTAAGACTCCGGATTCGGAGCGCCCTTTGTGGATCTCACGATTGGCCAAAATAAAGTTTCCGGATTCGGAGCCCCTTTTGGTGCATGGCACCTTAGGCCGATTAAGACTCCAGATCGGAGCGCCGTTCGTGGTATCACGATTGGCCAATAAAAGTCTTCGGATTCGAGCTCCTATTTGCATGACACCTGGGGCCGATTAAGACTCCGGATTCGGAGCGCATTTCGTGAATGTCACGTTTGGCCAAAATAAAGTGTCCGGATTCGGAGCCCCTTTTGGTGCGTGGCACCTTAGGGCCAATTAAACTTCGGATTCGGAGCGCCGTTCGTGGATATCACGATTGGCCAAAAGAAAGTCCCCGGATTCGAAGACCCTTCGTGGATATCACGATTGGCCAAAATAAAATCTACAGATTCGGAGCCCCTTTTGGTGCATGACACAATAGGGCCGATTAAGACTCCGGATACGGAGCGCCGTTCGAGGATCTCACGATTGGCTAAAATAAAGTCTCCGGATTCGGAGACCCTTTTGGTGCATGGCAACTTAGGCCGATTAAGACTCCGGATTCGGAGCGCCCTTCGTGGATCTCACGATTGGCCAAAATAAAGTCCACAATTCAGAGCCCCTTTTTTGTGCATGGCACCTTAGGGCCGAGTAAGACTCCGGATTCGGAGTGCCGTTCGTGGACATCACGATTGGCCACAATAAAGTCTCCGGATTCGGAGCTCCTTTTCGTGCGTGCCACCTTGGGGCCGATTAAAACTCCGAATTTGGATCGCCCTTCCTGGATCTCTCACGATGGCCAAAATAAAGTCTTCGATTCGGAGCCCCTTTTGGTGCATGGCACCTTTGGCCGATTAAGACTCCGGATCACAGCGCCTTCGTGGATATCACGATGGGCCAAAATAAAGTCACCGAATTCGGAGCCCCTTTTGGTGCATGCCACCGTAGGGCCGATTAAGACTCCAGATTCGGAGCGCCCTTCGTGGATCCCACGATTGGCCAAAATAAAGTCCCGAATTCGGAGCCCTTTTTGAATGGCACCTCAGGGCCGATTAAGACTCCGGATTCGGAGCGCCCTTCGTGATATCACGATTGGCCAAAATAAAGTCTTCGGATTCGCAGCCCCTTTTGGTGAGTGGCACCTTAAGGCCGATTAAGGCTCCTGATTCGGAGCGCCCTTCGTGGATCTCATGATTGACCAAAATAAAGTCTCCGGATTTGGAGCCCCTTTTGGTGCGTGGCACCTTAGGGCCGATTAAGACTTCGGATTCGAGCGCCGTTCGTAGATATCACGATTAGCCAAAATAAAGTCTTCGATTCGGAGCGCCCTTCGTGATATCACGATTGTCCAAAATAAAGTCTCTGGATTCGGAGCCCCTTTTGGTGCATGGCAGCTTGGGGCCGATTCAAACTCCGGATTCGGAGCGCCGTTCATGATATCACGGTTGGCATAAAATAAAGTCTCCGGAATCGGAGCCCCTTTTGGTGCGTGACACCTTACGGCCGATTAAGACTCCGGATCGAAGCGCCCTTCGTGGACATCACGATTGGCCAAAATATAGTCTCCGAATTCGGAGCCCATTTTCGTGCATGACACCTTAGGGCCGATTAAGACTCCGGATTCGGAGCGCGATTCGCGGATCTCACGATTGGCAAAAATAAAGTCTCCAGAGTCAGAGCCCCTTTTGCTGCATGGCACCTTACGGCCGATTAAGACTCCAGATTCGGAGCGCCCTTCGTGGATATCACGATTGGCCAAAATAAGTTTCCGAATTCGGAGCCCCTTTTGGTGCATGTCTCCTTAGGGCCGATTAATACTCCGGATTCGGAGCCCCTTTTGGTGCATGGCAACCTAGGGGATTAAGACTCCAGATCGGAGCGCCGTTCGTGGGTATCACGATTGGCCAATATAAAGTCTTCGGATTCGGAGCTCCTATTGTGCATGACACCTGAGGGCCGATTAAGACTCCGGATTCGGAGCGCATTTCGTGAATGTCACGTTTGGCCAAAATAAAGTGTCCGGATTCGGAGCCCCTTTTGGTGCGTGGCACCTTAGGGCCAATTAAGACTTCGGATTCGGAGCGCCGTTCGTGGATATCACGATTGGCCAAAAGAAAGTCCCCGGATTCGGAAGACCCTTCGTGGATATCACGATTGGCCAAAATAAAATCTACAGATTCGGAGCCCCTTTTGGTGCATGACACAATAGGGCGATTAAGACTCCGGATACGAGCGCCGTTCGAGGATCTCACGATTGGCTAAAATAAAGTCTCCGATTCGGAGACCCTTTTGGTGCATGGCAACTTAGGGCCGATTAAGACTCCGGATTCGGAGCGCCCTTCGTGGATCTCACGATTGGCCAAAATAAGTCCACAGATTCAGAGCCCCTTTTGTGCATGGCACCTTAGGGCCGAGTAAGACTCCGGATTCGGAGTGCCGTTCGTGGACATCACGATTGGCCACAATAAAGTCTCCGGATTCGGAGCTCCTTTTCGTGCGTGCCACCTTGGGGCCGATTAAAACTCCGAATTTGGATCGCCCTTCCTGGATCTCACGATTGGCCAAAATAAAGTCTTCGGATTCGGAGCCCCTTTTGGTGCATGGCACCTTTGGGCCGATTAAGACTCCGGATTCACAGCGCCCTTCGTGGATATCACGATGGGCCAAAATAAAGTCACCGAATTCGGAGCCCCTTTTGGTGCATGCCACCGTAGGGCCGATTAAGACTCCAGATTCGGAGCGCCCTTCGTGGATCCCACGATTGGCCAAAATAAAGTCCCCGAATTCGGAGCCCCTTTTTGTGAATGGCACCTCAGGGCCGATTAAGACTCCGGATTCGGAGCGCCCTTCGTGGATATCACGATTGGCCAAAATAAAGTCTTCGGATTCGCAGCCCCTTTTGGTGAGTGGCACCTTAAGGCCGATTAAGGCTCCTGATTCGGAGCGCCCTTCGTGGATCTCATGATTGACCAAAATAAAGTCTCCGGATTTGGAGCCCCTTTTGGTGCGTGGCACCTTAGGGCCGATTAAGACTTCGGATTCGGAGCGCCGTTCGTAGATATCACGATTAGCCAAAATAAAGTCTTCGGATTCGGAGCGCCCTTCGTGGATATCACGATTGTCCAAAATAAAGTCTCTGGATTCGGAGCCCCTTTTGGTGCATGGCAGCTTGGGGCCGATTCAAACTCCGGATTCGGAGCGCCGTTCATGGATATCACGGTTGGCATAAAATAAAGTCTCCGGAATCGGAGCCCCTTTTGGTGCGTGACACCTTACGGCCGATTAAGACTCCGGATTCGAAGCGCCCTTCGTGGACATCACGATTGGCCAAAATATAGTCTCCGAATTCGGAGCCCATTTTCGTGCATGACACCTTAGGGCCGATTAAGACTCCGGATTCGGAGCGCGATTCGCGGATCTCACGATTGGCAAAAATAAAGTCTCCAGAGTCAGAGCCCCTTTTGCTGCATGGCACCTTACGGCCGATTAAGACTCCAGATTCGGAGCGCCCTTCGTGGATATCACGATTGGCCAAAATAAAGTTTCCGAATTCGGAGCCCTTTTGGTGCATGGCTCCTTAGGGCCGATTAAGACTCCGGATTCGGAGCCCCCTTCGTGGATATTACGATGGGCCAAAATAAAGTCTCCGAATTCGAAGCCCCTTTTGGTGCATGCCACCTTAGGGCCGATTAAGACTCCAGATTCGGAGTGCCCTTCGTGGATCTCATGATTGGCCAAAATAAAGTCTCCAGATTTGGAGCCCCTTTTGGTGCATGGCACCTTAGGGCCGATTAAGACTCCGGATTCGGAACGCCCTTCGTGGATATCACGGTTGGCCAAAATAAAGTTTCTGCATTCGGAGCCCCTTTGGTGCATGCCACCTTAGGGCCGATTAAGACTCCAGATTCGGAGCGCCCTTCGTGGATCTTATGATTGACCAAAATAAAGTCTCCGAATTTGGAGCCCCTTTTGGTGCATGGCACCTTAGGGCCGATTAAGACTCGGGATTCGGAGCGCCCTTCGTGGATATCACGATGGGCCAAAATAAAGTCACCGAATTCGGAGCCCCTTTTGGTCCATTCCACCTTAGGGCTGACTAAGACTGCAGATTCGGAGCGCCCTTCGTGGATGCTCACGATTGGCCAAAATAAAGTCTCCGGATTCGGTGCCCCTTTTCGTGCATGGCACCTCAGGGCCGATTAAGACTCCGGATTCGGAGCGCCCTCCATGGATATCACGATTGGCCAAAATAAAGTCTCCGGATTCGGAGCCCCATTTGGTGCATGGCACCTTAGGGCCGATTAAGACTCCGAATTCGGAGCGCCCTTCGTGGATATCACGATGGCCGAAAATGCAGTCTCCGAATTCGGAGCCCCTTTTGGTGCATGCCACCTGAGGGCCGATAAAGACTCCAGATTCTGAGCGCCCTTCGTGGATCTCACAATGGGCCAAAATAAAGTCTCCGAATTCGGAACCCCTTTTGGTGCATGCCAACTTAGGGCCGATTAAGACTCCAGATTCGGAGAGCCCTTCGTGGATCTCACGATTGGCCAAAATAAAGTCTCCGGATTCGGAGCCCCTTTTTGTGCATGGCACCTCAGGGCCGATTAAGACTCCGGATTCGGAGCGCCCTTCGTAGATATCACGATTGGCCAAACTAAAGTCTCCGGATTCGGAGCCACTTTTGGCTCATAGCACCTTAGGGCCGATTAAAACTCCAGATTCGGAGCGCCCTTCGTGGATATCACGATTAGCCAAAATAAAGTCTCCGGATTCAGAGCCCCTTTTGGTGCATGACACCTTAGGGCCGATGAAGACTCCGGATTCGGAGCGCCCTTCCTGGATCTCACGATTGGCCAATATAAAGTCTCCGGATTCGGAGTCCTTTTTGGTGCATCGCTCCTTAGGGCCGATTAGGACTCCGGATTCGGAGCGCCCCTCGTGGATATCACGATTGGCCGAAATAAAGCCTCTAGATTCGGAGCCCCTTTTGGTGCATGACACCATAGGGCCGATTAAGACCCCGGATTCGGAACGCCCTCCTTGGATCTGACGACTGGCCAAAATAAAGTCTCCGGATTCGGAGCCCTTTTTGGTGCATGGCACCTTAGGGCCGATTAAGACTCCGGATTCGGAGCGCCCTTCGCGGACGTCACGATTGGCCAAAATATAGTCTCCGGATTTGGAGCCCTTTTTGGTGCATGACACCGTCGGGCCGATTAGGACTCCGGATTCGGAGCGCCCTTCGTGGATCTCACCATTGCCCAAAATAAAGTCTCAGGATTCGGAGATCCTTTTGGTGCATGGCACCTTAGGGCCGATTAAGACTCCATATTTGGAGCGCCCTTCGTGGATCTCATGATTGGCCAAAAGAAAGTCTCCGGATTTGGAGCCCTTTTTGGTGCATGACACCTTAGGGCCGATTAAGACTCCGGATTCGGAGCGTCCTTCGTGGATATCACGATTGGCCATAATAAAGTCTCCAGATTCAGAGCCCCTTTTGGTGCATGACACCTTAGGGCCAGTTAAGACTCCGGATTCTGAGCGCCCTTCATGGATCTCACGATTGGCTAAAATAAAGTCTCCGAATTCGGAGCACATTTTGGTGCATGGCACCTTAGGGCCGATTAAGACTCCGGATTCGGAGCGCCGTTCGTGGATATCACGATTGGCCAAAGTAAAGTCTCCGGATTCGGAGCACTTTCGGTGCATGGCACCTTAGGGCCGATTAAGACTCCGGATTCGAAGCGCCTTTCGAGGATATCACGATTGGCCAATATAAAGTCTTCGGATTCGCCCCCTTTTGGTGCATGACACCTTAGGGCCGATTAAGACTCCGGATTCGAAGCGCTCTTCGTCGATCTCACGATTGGCCAAAATAAAGTCTCCGGATTCAGAGACCCTTTTGGTGCGTGGCACTTTAGGGTCGATTAGGACTTCGAACTCGGAGCGCCGTTCGTGGATATCACGATTGGCCAATATAAAGTCTCCGGATTCGGAGCGCCCTTCGAGGATATCACGATAGGCCAAAATAAAGTATCTGTATTCGGAACCCCTTTTGGTGCATGGCAGCTTGGGGCCAATTAAAACTTTGGATTCGGAGCGCCGTTCGTGGATATCACGATTAGCATAAAATAAAGTCTCCGGATTCGGAGCCCCTTTTGGTGCGTGACACCTTAGGGCCAATTAAGACTCCGGATTCGGAGCGCCCTTCGTGGATCTCACGATTGGCCAAAATGAAGTCTCCGGATTCAGAGCCCCTTTTGGTTCATGGCACCTTAAGGCCGATTAAGACTCCGGATTCGGAGCGTCCTTCGTGGACATCACGATTGGCCGAAATATGGTCGCCGGATTCGGAGCCCCTTTTGGTGCATGACACCTTAGGGCCGATTAAGACTCCGGATTCGAAGCGCCCTTCGTGGATATCACGATTGGCCAATATAAAGTCTTCGGATTCGCAGCCCCTTTTGGTGCATGACACCATAGGGCCGATTAAGACTCCGGATTCGAAGCGCTCTTCGTCGATCTCACGATTGGCCAAAATAAAGTCTCCGGATTCAGAGACCCTTTTGGTGCGTGGTACTTTAGGGTCGATTAAGACTTCGGATTCGGAGCGCCGTTCGTGGATATCACGATGGGCCAATATAAAGTCTCCGGATTCGGAGCGCCCTTCGTGGATATCACGATAGGCCAAAATAAAGTATCTGTATTCGGAGCCCCTTTTGGTGCATGACACCTTAGGGCCGATTAAGACTCCGGATTCGGAGCGCCCTTCGTGGATCTCACGATTGGCCAAAATGAAGTCTCCGGATTCAGAGCCCGTTTTGGTTCATGGCACCTTAAGGCCGATTAAGACTCTGGATTCGGAGCATCCTTCGTGGACATCACGATTGGCCGAAATATGGTCTCTGGATTCAGAGCCCCTTTTGGTGCATGACACCTTAGGGCAGATTAAGACTCCAGATTCGGAACGCGATTCGCGGATCTCACGATTGGCAAAAATAAAGTCTCCAGATTCAGAGCCCCTTTTGGTGCATGGCACCTTACGGCCGATTAAGACTCCAGATTTGGATTGCGCTTCGTGGATATCACGGTTGGCGAAAATAAAGTTTCCGGACTCGGAGGCCCTTTTGGTACATGGCACCTTAGGGCCGATTAAGACTCCGGATTCGGAGCGCCTTTCGTGGATATCACGATGGGCCAAAATAAAGTCTCCGAATTCGGAGCCCCTTTGGTGCATGCCACCTTAGGGCCGATTAAGACTCCAGATTCGGAGCGGCCTTCGTGGATCTCATGATTGGCCAAAATAAAGTCTCTGGATTTGGAGCCCCATTTGGTGCATGGCACCTTAGGGCCGATTAAGAGTACGGATTCGGAGCGTCCTTGGTGGATCTCATGATTGGCCAAAGGAAAGTCTCCCGATTTGGAGCCCCTTTTGGTGCATGGCACCATAGGGCCGATTAAGAGTCCGGATTCGGGGAGCCCTTCGTGGACATCACGATTGGCCAAAATAAAGTCTCCGGATTCGGAGCCCCTTTTGGTGCGTGGCACCTTAGGGCCGATTAAGACTACTGATTCGGAGCGCCTTTCGTGGATCTCACGATTGGCCAAAATAAAGTCTCCAGATTTGGAGCCCCTTTTGGTGCATGGCACCTTAGGGCCGATTAAGACTCTGGATTCGGAGTGCTCGTCGTGGATATCACGATTGGCCAAAATAGTCTCCGGATTCGGAGCCCCTTTTGGTGCATAACACCATAGGGCCGATTAAGACTCCTGATTCGGAGCGCCCTTCGTCAATCTCACCATTGGCCAAAATAAAGTCTCCGGATTCGGAGCCCCTTTTGGTGCATGGATCCTTAGGGCCGATAAAGACTCCGGATTCGGAGCACCATTCGTGGATATAACGATTGGCCAAGAAAAAGTCTCCGGATTCGGAGCCCCTTTTGGTGCATGGCACCTGAGGGCCGATTAAGACTCCGGATTCGGAGCGCCCTTCGTGGATATCACGATGGGTCCAAATAAAGTCTCCGAATTCGGAGTCCCTTTTGTTACATGCCACCTTAGGGCCGATTAAGACTACGGACTCGGAGCGCCCTTCGTGGATATAATGATTGGCCAAAACAAAGTCCCCGGATTCAGAGGCCCTTTTGGTGCATAACACCTTAGGGCCGATTAAGACTCCGAATTCGGAGCGCCCTTCGTGGATCTCAGGATTGGCCAAAATGAAGTCTCCGGATTCGGAGCCCCTTTTTGTGCATGGCACCTTAGGGTCGATAAAGACTCTGGATTCGGAGCGCCATTCGTGGATACAACGATTGGCCAAAATAAAGTTTCCAGATTCGGAGCCCCTTTTGGTGCATGGCACCTGAGGGCCGATTAACACTCCGGATTCGGAGCGCCTTTCGTGGATATCACGATGGGCCAAAATAAAGTCTACGAATTCGGAGCCCCTTTTGGTGCATGCCACCTTAGCGCCGATTAAGACTCCGGACTCGGGGCGCCCTTCGTGGACATAACGATTGGCCAAAATAAAGTCTCCGGATTCGGATCCCCTTTTGGTGCATGACAGTTTAGGGCCGATAAAGACTCCAGATTCAGAGCGCCCTTCGTGGATCTCATGATTGGCCAAAATAAAGTCTCCGGATTCGCAGTCCCTTTTGGTGCATGGCACCTTAGGGCCGATTAAGACTCCAGATTCGGAGCGCATTTCGTGGATCTCACGATTGGCCAAAAAAAAGTCTCCGGATTCGGAGCCCCTTTTGGTGCATGGCACCTTAGGGCCGATAAAGACTCCGGATTTGGAGCGCCATTCGTGGATATAACGATTGGCCAAAAAAAGTCTCCGGATTCGGAGCCCCTTTTGGTGCATGGCACCTGAGGGCCGATTAAGACTCCGGATTCAGAGCGCCCTTCGTGGATATCACGATGGGCCAAAATAAAGTCTCCGAATTCGGAGCCCCTTTTGGTGCATGCCACCTTAGGGCCGATTAAGACTCCGGACTCGGAGCGCGCTTCGTGGATATAACGATTGGCTGAAATAAAGTCTCCGGATTCGGGGCTCCTTTTGGTGCGTGGCACCTTAGGGCCGATTAAGACTCCGGATTCGGAGTGCCCTTCGTGGACATGACGATTGGCTAAAATATAGTCCCCGGATTCGGACCCCCTTTTTGGTGCATGACACCTTAGGGCCGATTAAGACTCCGGATTTGGTGCGCCTTCGCGAATCTCACGATTGGCCAAAATAAAGTCTCCGAATTCGGAGCCCCGTTTGGTGCATGGCACCTTAGGGCCTATTAAGACTCCGGATTAGGAGCGCCCTTCGTGGATATCACGATGGGACAAAATAAAGTCTCCGAATTCGGAGCCCCTTTTGGTGCATGCCACCTTACGGCCGATTAAGACTCCAGACTCGGAGCGCCCTTCGTGGATCTCACGATTGGCCAAAATAAAGTCTCCGGATTTGGAGCCCCTTTCGGTGCATGGCACCTTAGGGTCGATTAAGACTCCGGATTCGGAGCGCCCTTCGTGGATATCACGATTGGCCAAAATAAAGTCTCCGGATTCGGAGCCCCTTTTGGTGCGTGGCACCTTAGGGCCGATTAGGACTTCGGATTTGGAGCGCCGTTCGTGGATATCACGATTGGCCAAAATAAAGTCGCCGTTTTCGGAACGCCATTCGTGGATATCATGATTGGCCAAAATAAAGTCTCCAGATTCGGAGCCCCTTTTGGGGCATGACACCATAGGGCCGATTAAGACTTCGGATTCGGAGCGCCCTTCGTGGATATCACGATTGGCCAAAATAAAGTCTCCGGATTCGGAGACCCTTTTGGTGCATGGCACCTTAGGGCCGATTAAGGCTCTGGATTCGGAGCGCCCTTCGTGGACATCACGATTGTCCAAAATAAAGTCTCCAGATTCGGAGCTCCTTTTGGTGCGTGGCACCTTGGGGCTGATTAAAACTCCGGATTCGGAGCGCCTTTCGTGGATCTCACGATTGGCCAAAATAAAGTCTCCGGATTCGAAGCCCCTTTTGGTGAATGACACCTTAGGGCCGATTAAGATTCCGGATTCGGAGTATCCTTCGTGGATCTCACGATTGGCAAAAATAAAGTCTCTGGATTCGGAGCCCCTTTTGGTACATGGCATCTTAGGGCCGATTAAAACTCCGGATTCGGTGCGCCTTTCGTGGATATCACAATTGGCCAAAATAAAGACTCCGGATTCGGAGCCCTTTTTGGTGCATGGCACCTTAGGGACGATTAAGACTCCGGATTCGGAGCGCACTTCGTGGATATCACGATGGGCCAAAATAAATTCTCCGACTTCGGAGACCCTTTTGGTGCATTCGACCTTAGCGCCGATTAACACTCCAGATTCGGAGCGCCCTTCGTGGATCTCATGATTGGCCAAAATAACGTCTCCGGATTTGGAGCTCCTTTTGGTGCATGGCACCTTAGGGCAGATTAAGACTCCGGATTCAGACTGCCTTCGTGGATATCACGATGGGCCAAAATAAAGTCTCCGAATTCGGAGCCCCTTTGGTGCATGCCACCTTAGGGCTGATTAACACTCCAGATTCGGAGCGCCCTTCGTGGATCTCACGATTGGCCAAAATAAAGTCTCCTGATTCGGAGCCCATTTTCGTGCATGCCACCTCAGGGCCGATTAAGACTCCGGATTCGGAGCGCCTTCGTGGATATCACGATTGGTCAAAATAAAGTCTCTGGATTCGGAGCCACTTTTTGTGCATGGCACTTAGGGCCGATTAAAACTCCGGGTTCGGAGTACCATTCGTGGGTATCACGTTTGGCCAAAATAAAGTCTCCGGATTCGGAGCCCGTTTTGGTGCATGACACCTTAGGGCCGATTAAGACTCCGGATTCGGATAGCCCTTCGTGGATCTCACGATTGGCCAAAATAAAGTCTCCGGATTCGGCGCCCCTTTTGGTACATGGCACCTTAGGGCCGATTAAGACTCCGGATTCGGAGTGCCCATCGTGGATATCACGATTGGCCAAAATAAAGACTCTGGATTCGGAGCCCCTTCTGGTGCATGGCACCTTAGGGCCGATTATGACTCTGGATTCGGAGCGCCCTTCGTGGATATCACGATGGGCCAAAATAAAGTCTCCGAATTCGGAGCCCCTTTTGGTGCATGCCACCTTAGGGCCGATAAAGACTCCAGATTCGGAGTGCCCTTCGTGGATCTCAGGATTGGCCAAAATAAAGTCTCCAGATTTGGAGCCCCTTTTGGTGCATGACACCTTAAGGCCGATTAAGACTCCGGATTCGGAGCGCCCTTCGTGGATCTCACGATTGGCCAAAATAAAGTCTCAGGATTCGGAGCGCCTTTTGGTGCGTGGCACCTTAGGGCCAATTAGGACTCCAGATTCGGAGCACCCTTCGTGGATATCACGATTGGCCAAAAAAATGTCTCCGGATTCGGAGCCCCGCTTGGTGCATGGCACCTTAGGGCCGATTAAGACTCCGGATTCGGAGCGCCCTTCGTGGATCTCATGATTGGCCAAAAAAAAGTCTACGGATTCGGAGCGCCTTTTTGTGCATGGCACCTTAGGGCCGATTAAAACTCCGGATTCGGAGCGCCCTTCGTGGACATCACGATTGGCCAAAATAAAGTCTCCGGATTCGGAGCTCCTTTTGGTGCATGGCCCCATGGGGCCGATTAAAACTCCAGATTCGGAGCGCCCTTCGTGGATCCGACGATTGGCCAAAATAAAGTCTCCGGATTCGGAGCCCCTTTTGGTGCGTGGCACCTCAGGGTCGATTAAGACTCCGTATTCGGAGCGCCCTTCGTGGATATCACGATTGGCCAATATAAAGTCTCCGGATTCGGAGACCCTTTTGGTGCATGGCACCTTAGGGCCGATTAAGACTCCGGATTCGCAGCGCCCTTTGTGGATATCGCGATTGGCCAAAATAAGGTCTCCAGATTCGGAGCCCCTTTTGGTGCATGACACCTTAGGGCCGATTAAGATTCCTGATTCGGAGTACCCATCGTGGATCTCACGATTGGCGAAAATAGAGTCTCCGGATTCGGAGACCCTTTTGGTGCATGGCACCTTAGGGCCGATTAAGACACCGGATTCGGAGCGCCCTTCGTGGATATCACGATGGGTCAAAATAAAGTCTCCGAATTCGGAGCCCTTTTTGGTGCATGCCACCTTAGGGCCGATTAAGACTCTAGATTCGGAGCGCCCTTTGTGAATCTCATGATTGGCCAAAATAAAGTCTCCGGATTTGGAGCCCCTTTTGGTGCATGACACCTTAGGGCCGATTAAGACTCCGGATTCGGAGCGCCCTTGGTGGATATCACCATTGGCCAAAATAAAGTCTCCGGATTCAGAGCCCCTTTTGCTGCATGACACCTTAGGGTCGATTAAGACTCCGAATTCAGAGCGCCTTTCGTGGATCTCATGATTGGCCAAAATAAAGTCTCCGGATTCGGAGCGCCTTTTGGTGCATGGCACCTTAGGGCCGATTAAGACTCTGGATTCGGAGCGCCATTCGTGGATATCACGATTGGCCAAAATAAAGTCTCCGGATTCGGAGCACTTTTGGTGCATGGCACCTTAAGGCCGATTAAGACTTTGGATTCGGAGCGCCCTTCATGGGTATTCACGATTGGCCAAAGTAAAGTCTCCGGATTCGGAGCGCCCTTTGTTGATATCACGATTGGCCAAAATAAAGTCTCTAGATTCGGAGCCCCTTTTGGGGCATGACACCATAGGGCCGATTAATACTCCAGATTCGGAGCGCCCTTCGTGGATATCACGATGGGCCAAAATAAAGTTTCCGAATTCGGAGCCCTTTTTGTACATGCCACCTTAGGGAGGATTAAGACTCCGGATTCGGAGCGCCCTTCGTGGATCACACGATTGGCCAAAATAAAGTCTCCGGATTCGGAGCCCCTTTTCGTGCATGGCACCTTAGGGCCAATTAAGACTACAGATTCGGAGCGCCCTTCGTGGATATCACGATGGGCCAAAATAAAGTCTCCGAATTCGGAGCCCCTTTTGGTGCATGCCACCTTAGGGCCGATTAAGATTCCAGATTCGGAGCGCCCTTCATGGATCTCATGATTGGCCAAAATAAAGTCTCCAGATTTGGAGCCCCTTTTGGTGCATGACACCTTAGGGCCGATTAAGACTCCGGATTCGGGGTGCCCTTGGTGGATATCACTATTGGCCAAAGTAAAGTCTCCGGATTCGGAGCCCCTTTTGGTGCATGACACCTTAGGGCCGATTAAGACTCCGGATTCGGAGCGCCCTTCGTGGATCTCACGATTGGCCAGAATTAAGTCTCCGGATTCAGAGCACCTTTTGGTGCATGGCACCTTAGGGCCAATTAAGAGTCCGGATTCGGGGCGCCCTTCGTGGATATCACGATTGGCCGAAATGAAGTCTCTGGATTCGGAGCAGTTTTGGTGCATGGCACCTTAGGGCTGATTAAAACTTTGGATTCGGAGCGCCCTTCGTGGATATCACGATTGGCCAAAGTAAAGTCTCCGGATTCGGAGCGCCCTTTGTGGATATCGCGATTGGCCAAAATAAAGTCTCCAGATACGGAGCCCCTTTTGGGGGCATGACACCATAGGGCCGATTAATACACCGGATTCGGAGCGACCTCCGTGGATATCACGATGGGCCAAAATAAATTCTCCGAATTCGGAGCCCCTTTTGGTACAAGCCACCTTAGGGCCGATTAAGACTCCAGATTCGGAGCACCCTTCGTGGATCTCACGATTGGCCAAATTAAAGTCTCCGGATTCGAAGCCCCTTTTGTTGCATGGCAGCTTAGGGCCGATTAAGACTCCGGATTTGGAGGGCCCTTTATGGATATCGCGATTCGCCAAAATAAAGTCTCCGAATTCGGAGCCCCTTTCGGTGCATGACACCTTAGGGCCGCTTAAGACTCCAGATTCGGAGTGCCCTTCGTGGATATGACGATGGGCCAAAATAAAGTCTCCGAATTCAGAGCCCCTTTTGGTGCATGCCACCGTAGGGCCGACTAAGACTGCAGATTCGGAGCACCCTTTGTGGATCTGATAATTGGCCAAAATAAAGTCTCCGGATTTGGAGCCCCTTTTGGTGCATGACACCTTAGGGCCGATTAAGACTCCGGATTCGGAGCGCCCTTGGTGGATATCACTATTGGCCAAAATAAAGTCTCTGGATTCGGAGCCCTTTTTGGTGCATGACACCTTAGGGCCGATTAGGACTCCGGATTCGGAGCGCCCTTCGTGGATCTCACGATTGGCCAAAATAAAGTCTCCGGATTCGGAGCGCCTTTTGGTGCATGGCACCTTAGGGCCAATTAAGACTCCAGATTCGGAGCACTTTTGGTGCATGGCACCTTAGGGCCGATTAAGACTTTGGATTCGGAGCGCCCTTCGTGGATATCACGATTGGCAAAAGTAAAGTCCCTAGATTCGGAGCGCCCTTTGTAGATATCACGATTGGCCAAAATAAAGTCTCCAGATTCGGAGCCCCTTTTGGGGCATGGCACCATAGGGCCGATTAATACTCCGG
The DNA here is from genome assembly GCA_030407325.1 of Camellia japonica. Taxonomy (NCBI): domain Eukaryota; kingdom Viridiplantae; phylum Streptophyta; class Magnoliopsida; order Ericales; family Theaceae; genus Camellia; species Camellia japonica. The sequence goes on along the minus strand of JAPPVO010006873.1, from coordinate 6,453 downwards.
ACTCGGAGCGCCCTTCGTGGATATCACGATGGGCCAAAATAAAGTCTCCGAATTCGGAGCCGCTTTTTGGTACATGCCATCTTAGGGCCGATTAAGACTCCAGATTCGGAGCGCCGTTCGAGGATCTCACGATTGGCCAAAATAAAGTCTCCGGATTCGGAGCCCCTTTTGTTGCATGGCGGCTTAGGGCCGATTAAGACTCCGGATTTGGAGCGCCCTTCGGGGATATCACGATTGGCCAAAATAAAGTCTCCGAATTCGGAGCCCCTTTTGGTACATGCCACCTCAGGGCTGATTAAGACTCCCGATTCGGAGCGCCCTTCGTGGATCTCACGATTGGCCAAATTAAAGTCTCCGGATTCGCAGCCCTTTTTGTTGCATGGCAGCTTAGGGCCGATTAAGACTCCGGATTTGGAGCGCCCTTTGTGGATATCACGATGGGCCAAAATAAAGTCTCCGAATTTGGAGCCCCTTTTGGTGCATGACACCTTAGGGCCGCTTAAGACTCCAGATTCGGAGCGCCCTTCACGCATCTCACGATTGGCAAAAATAAAGTCTCCGGATTCGGAGCCCCTTTTCGTGCCTGGCATCTCAGGGCCAATTAAAACTCCGGATTCGGAGTACCCTTCGTGGGTATCACGATTGGCCAAAATAAAGTTTCCGGATTCAGAGCCCCTTTTGGTGCTTGACACCTTAAGGCCGATTAAGACTCCGGATTCGGATCGCCCTTCGTGGATCTCACGATTGGCCAAAATAAAGTCTCCGGATTCGTAGCCCCTTTTGGTGCATGGCACTTTAGGGCCGATTAAGACTCCGGATTCGGAGCGCCCTTCGTGGATATCACGATTGGCCAAAATAAAGTCTATCGATTCGGAGCCCCTTTTGATGCATGGCACCTTAGGGCCGATTAAGACTCTGGATTCGGAGTGCCCTTCGTGGATATCACGATGGGCCAAAATAAAGTCTTCTAATTCGGAGCTCCTTTTGGTGCATGCCACCTTTGGGCCGATTAAGATTTCAAATTCGGAGCGCCCTTTGTGGATCTCATGATTGGCCAAAATAAAGTCTCCGGATTTGGAGCCCCTTTTGCTGGATGACACCTTAGGGCCGATTAAGACTCCGGATTCGGAGCGCCCTTGGTGGATATCACTATTGGCCAAAATAAAGTCTCCGGATTCGGAACCCCTTTTGGTGCATGACACCTTAGGGCCGATTAAGACTCCGGATTCGGAGCGCCCTTCGTGGATATCACGATTGGCCAAAATAAAGTCTCCGGATTCAGAGCGCCTTTTGGTGCATGGCACCTTAGGGCCAGTTAAGACTCCGCATTCGGAGCGCCCTTCGTGGACATCACGATTGGCCAAAAAAAAGTCTCCGGATTCTGAGCACTTTTGGTGCATGGCACCTTAGGGAAGATTAAGACTTTGGATTCGGAGCGCCCTTCGTGGATATCACGATTGGCCAAAGTAAAGTCTCCGGATTCAGAGCGCCCTTTGTAGATATCACGATTGGCCAAAAAAAAGTCTCCAGATTCGGAGCCCCTTTTGGGGCATGACACCATAGGGCCGATTAATACTCCGGATTCGGAGCGCCTTTCATGGATATCACGATGGGCCAAAATAGGGTATCTGAATTCGGAGCCCCTTTTGGTACATGCCACCTTAGGGCTGATTAAGACTCTAGATTCGGAGCGCCCTTCGTGGATCTCACGATTTGCCAAATTAGAGTGTCCAGATTCGGAGCCCCTTTTGTTGCATGGCAGCTTAGGGCCGATTAAGACTCCGGATTTGGAGCGCCCTTTGTGGATATCACGATGGGCCAAAATAAAGTCTCCGAATTCGGAGTCCCTTTTCGTGCATGACACCCTAGGGCCGCTTAAAACTCTAGATTCGGAGCGCCCTTCGTGGATCTCACGATTGGCCAAAATAACGTCTCCGGATTCGGAGCCCTTTTTGGTGCATGGCACCTTAGGGCCGATTAAGACTCCGGATTCGGACCGCCCTTCATGGATATCACGATGGGCCAAAACAAAGTCTCCGAATTCGGAGCCCTTTAGGTGCATGCCACCTTAGGGCCGATAAAGACTCCAGATTCGGAGCGCCCTTCGTGGATCTCATGATTGGCCAAAATAAAGTCTCCGGATTTGGAGCCCCTTTTGGTGCATGGCACCTTAAGGCCGATTAAGACTCCGGATTCGGAGCGCCCTTCATGGATCTCGCGATTGGCCAAAATAAAGTCTCCGGATTCGGAGCACCCTTCGTGGATATCACGATTGGCCAAAATAAAGTCTTCAGATTCGGAGCCCCATGTGGTGCATGACACCATAGGGCCGATTAATACTTTGGATTCGGAGCGCCCTTCGTGGATATCACGATTGGCCAAAATAAAGTCTCCGGATTCGGAGCCCCTTTTGGTGCATGCACCTTAAGGTCGGTTAAACTCCGGATTCGGAGCGCCCTTCATGGACGTCACGATTGGCCAAAATATAGTCTCCAGATTCGGAGACCCTTTTGATGCATGACACGTTAGGGCCGAGTAAGACTCCGGATTGGGAGCGCCCTTCGCGAAACTCACGATTGGCCAAAATAAAGTCTCCAGATTCCGTGCCCCTATTGGGGCATGGCACCTTAGGGCTGATTAAGACTCCGGATTCGGAGCGCCCTTCATTGATAACACGATGGGCCAAAATAAAGTCTCCGAATTCGGTGCCCTTTTGGTGCATGCCACCTTAGGGCCGATTAAGACTCCGGATTCGGAGCGCCCTTCGTGGATATCACGATTGGCCAAAATAAGGTCTCCGGATTCGGAGCCCCTTTTGGTGCATGACACCTTAGGGCCGATTAAAACTCCGGATTCGGAGCGCCTTTCAAGAATGTCACGATTGGCCAAAATAAAGTCTCCGGATTCGGAGTCCCTTTTGGTGCATGGCACCTTAGGGCGGATTAAGACTTCGGATTCGGAGCGCCCTTCGTGGATATCATGATTGGCCAAAATGAAGTCTCCAGATTAGGAGCCCCTTTTGGTGCATGGCACCTTAGGGCCGATTAGGATACCGGATTCGGAGGATATCAGGATGGGCCAAAATAAAGTCTCCGAATTCGGAGCCCCTTTTGGTGCATGCCACCTGAGGGCCGATTAAGACTCCAGATTTTGAGCGCCCTTCGTGGATCTCACGATTGGCCAAAATAAAGTCTTCAGATTCGGAGCCCCTTTTCGTGCATGGCACCTCAGGGCCGATTAAGACTCCGGATTCGGAGCGCCCTTCGCGGATCTCACGATTCGCGAAAATAAAGTCTCCAGATTAGGAGCTCTTTTGGTGCATGGCACCTTAGGGCCGATTATGACTTCAGATTCGGAGCGCCATTCGTGGATATCACGATTGGCCAAAATAAAGTCTCCGGATTTGCAGCCTTTTTTGGTGCATGGCACCTTAGGGCCGATTAAGACTCCGGAATCGGAGCGCCCTTCATGGATATCACGATGGGCCAAAACAAAGTCTCCGAATTCGGAGCCCCTTTTGGTGCACGCCACCTTAGGGCCGATTAAGACTACAGATTCGGAGCGCCCTTCGTGGATCTCATGATTGGCCAAAATAAATTCTCCGGATTTGGTGCCCCTTTTGGTGCATGGCACCTTAGGGCCGATTAAGACTCCGGATTCGGAGCGCCCTTCGTGGATCTCACGATTGGCAAAATAAAGTCTACAGATTCGGAGCGCTTTTTGTTGCATGGCACCTTAGGGCCGATTAAGACTTCGGATTCGGAGCGTTCTTCGTGGATATCACGATTGGCCAAAATAAAGTCTCCGAATTCGGAGCGCTGTTTGTGGATATCACGATTGGCCAAAATAAAGTCTCCAAATTCGGAGCCCCATTTGGTGCATGACACCATAGGCCGATTATGACTCCAGATTCGGAGCGCCCTTCATGGATATCACGATGGGCCGATTAAGACTCCAGATTCGGGGCGCCCTTCCTGGATCTCATGATTGGCCAAAATAAAGTCTCCGGATTCGGAGCCCCTTTTGGTGCATGACACCTTAGGGCCGATTAAGACTCCGGATTCGGGGCGCCTTTCGTGGCTATCACGATGGGCCAAAATAAAGTCTCCGAATTCGGAGCACCTTTTGGTGCGTGCCACCTGAGGGCCGATTAAGACTCCAGATTCTGAGCGTCGTTCGTGGATCTCACGATTGGCCAAAATAAAGACTTCAGATTCAGAGCCCCTTTTCGTGCATGGCACCTCAGGGCCAATTAAGACTCCGTATTCGGAGCGCCCTTCGTGGATATCACGATTGGCGAAAATAAAGTCTCCGGATTCGGAGCCCCTTTTGGTGCATGGCACCTTGGGGCCGATTAAACCTCCGGATTCGGAGCGCCGTTCGTGGATATCACAATTGGCCAAAATAAAGTCTCCGGATTCGGATCCCTTTTTGGTGCATGACACCTTAGGGCCGATTAAGACTCCGGATTCGGAGCGCCCTTCATGGATATCACGATGGGCCAAAATAAAGTCTCCGAATTCGGAGCACTTTTGGTGCATGCCACCTTAGGGCCGATTAAGACTCCAGATTCGGAGCGCCCTTCGTGGATCTCATGATTGGCCAAAATAAAGTCTCCGGATTTGGAGCCCCTTTTGGTGCATGGCACCTTAGGGCCGATTAAGACTACGGATTTGGAGCGCCGTTCGTGGATATGACTATTGGCCAAAATAAAGTCTCCGGATTCGGAGCCCGTTTTGGTGCATGACACCTTAGGGCCGATTAAGACTCCGGATTCGGAGCGCCCTTCGTAGATATCACGATTGGCCAAAATAAAGTCTCCGGATTCGGAGCCCTTTTTGGTGCATGGCACCTTAGGGCCGATTAAGACACCAGATTCAGAGCGCCCTTCGTCGATCTCATGATTGGCCAAAATAAAGTCTCCGGATTTGGAGCCCCTTTTGGTGCATGGCACCTTAGGGCCGACTAAGACTACGGATTTGGAGCGCCGTTCGTGGATATGCCTATTGACCAAAATAAAGTCTCCGGATTCGGAGCCCCTTTTGGTGCATGACACCTTAGGGCTGATTAAGACTCCGGATTCGCAGCGCCCTTCGTGGATATCACGATTGGCCAAAATAAAGTCTCCGGATTCGGACCCCTTTTTGGTGCATGGCACCTTAGGGCCGATTAAGACTCCAGATTCGGAGTGCCCTTCATGGATATCACGATGGGCCAAAATAAAGTCTCCGAATTCGGAGCCCTTTTGGTGCATGCCACCTTAGGGCCGATTAAGACACCAGATTCAGAGCGCCCTTCGTCGATCTCATGATTGGCCAAAATAAAGTCTCCGGATTTGGAGCCCCTTTTGGTGCATGGCACCTTAGGGCCGACTAAGACTACGGATTTGGAGCGCCGTTCGTGGATATGCCTATTGACCAAAATAAAGTCTCCGGATTCGGAGCCCCTTTTGGTGCATGACACCTTAGGGCTGATTAAGACTCCGGATTCGCAGCGCCCTTCGTGGATATCACGATTGGCCAAAATAAAGTCTCCGGATTCGGACCCCTTTTTGGTGCATGGCACCTTAGGGCCGATTAAGACTCCAGATTCGGAGTGCCCTTCATGGATATCACGATGGGCCAAAATAAAGTCTCCGAATTCGGAGCCCTTTTGGTGCATGCCACCTTAGGGCCGATTAAGACTCCAGATTCGGAGCGCCCTTCGTCGATCTCATGATTTCCAGATTTGGAGCCCCTTTTGGTGCATGGCACCTTAGGGCCGATTAAGACTCCAGATTTGGAGCGCCCTTCGTGGATATCACTAATGGCCAAAATAAAGTCTCCGGATTCGGAGCCCCTTTTGGTGCATGACACCTTAGGGCCGATTAAGACTCCGGATTCGGAGCGCCCTTCGTCGATCTTACGATTGGCCAAGATAAAGTCTCCGGATTCGGAGCGCCCTTCATGGATATCACGATTGCCCAAAATAAAGTCTCCAGATTCGGAGCCCCTTTTGGTGCATGACACCATGGGGCCGATTAAGACTCTGGATTAGGAGCACCCTTCGTGGATCTCACGAATGGCCAAAATAGAGTCTCCGGATTCAGAGCCCCTTTTGTGTGCATGCACCTTTGGGCCGATTAAAACTCCGGATTCGGAGCACCCTTCGTGGACATCACGATTGGCCAAAATACAGTCTCCGGAATCGGAGCCCTTTTTGATGCATGACACCTTAGGGCCGAGTAAGACCCCGGATTGGGAGCGCTCTTCGTGGATATCACGATGGGCCAAAATAAAGTCTCCAGATTCGGAGCACCTTTTGGGGCATGGCACCTTAGGGCTGATTAAGACTCCGGATTCGGAGCGCCCTTCGTGGATATCACGATGGGCCAAAATAAAGTCTCTGAATTCGGAGCCCTTTTGGTGGCACGCCACTTAGGGCCGATTAAAACTCCGGATTCGGAGCGCGCCT
>JAPPVO010006872.1:0-42955 GCA_030407325.1 Camellia japonica | reverse complement strand
GTTTGCAGAGTGCCTTGGGCACTAAGTTGACCTTTAGTACGGCTATCATCCCTAGACTGAGGGGCAGTCCAAGCGTACTATTCAGATCCTTGAGGATATGCTTCGGGGTTGTGTCCTAGACTTTAGTGGGACGTGGGAGAGGCACTTGCCCTTGGTGGAGTTTGCCTACAACAACAGTTTCCAGTCTAGCATTAGTATGTCACCATTTGAGGCCTTGTATGGCCGACCTTGTAGGTCTCCAGTTTGTTGGGCCGAGGTGGGTGATGCACCTTTGTTGGGTCCAGAGTTGGTTAGGGAGACGACGGAGAAAGTTGAGCTTATCCGTAGGAGGCTTGTTACAGCCCAGAGTCGCCAAAAGAGTTATGCCGACCGTAGGAGGAGGCCTTTGGCGTTTGAGATAGGTGATCATGTTTTCTTGAAAATATCACCTAGGCGAGGTTTGATGAGGTTTGGGAAGAGTGGGAAGTTATCCCATCGGTTTATTGGTCCCTTAGAGATCCTTGTGAGGATTGGGGAAGTTGCTATCGTTTGGCCTTGCCACCGCAGTTGTCCGAGGTGCATGACGTATTTCATGTTAGTATGCTTCGGAAGTACGAGCCGGATCCGTCCCATGTGCTGGATTGGACCGATTTGGAGGTAGATGAGGATGCCTCGTATGAGGAGAGACCGGTTCGGGTCTTGGATAGGCGGGATGAAGTCTTGCGAGGCAAGACCATTCCCTTGGTAAAGGTTTTGTGGAAACATCACAGAGTGGAGGAAGCCACTTGGGAACGTGAGTTGGAAGTCCGTGAGAAGTATCCGGACATGTTTATTGATGTGTAATCATGTATTGAAATTTTGTAATAATGTTGAAATTTAAGAGCATTGTATATGTCTTAAGTTGTAAAACATTGTAAATGTTTTGGTTAATGGAAGTTGTTTTAACATTGTGTATGTTAAGTATATTGTGGAAATGCAAGCATGATATTAATGTTGCATGTGTTGTGGAATTGTGGAAAACGAGTTGAAATTGGTAGATTTCAAAGAAATGCATGTTGATAATGCAGGTTGTCATGTATAATGTGAAATGCCTCTTGAAAAGAGATGAGATTGACCGGTAACGGGTCGGATTGTTTAATATTATGTTGTAATATTGTTGGAAATGGAGAAAACTTGTTTTTGAAAATTTGTGTTTAATTTCGGGGATGAAATTCTTTAAGGCGGGGAGGTTATAGCGATCCGATTTCCCTTTTCTGTGATTGTTGTATTCGGACTTAGGTTCCGTAGAGTTGGTTGTTGTGTATATCTTGTTTACATCCTTTACTCTTGGTATTTGAGTCTTGGGTTGTGTTGGCCAGGTTTGAAACAAGTTGGTTGAGCTTAGAAACCAAAACTAGTTGCCAAGATTTCAGCATGTCCGCTCGAGCGGAGCTTTTGACGCTCGAGCGGGGCCTTTGTTGTTGCTTCTCCGCTCGAGCAGGGGTTTTGGTGCTCGAGCGGGAATATCACCTATCTAGTATCTCCTCTGTAGTGGTGGACGCTCGAGCGGGAGTTTGGACGCTCGAATGGGGAGTTGGACGCTCGAGCGGGGACCTGGTTCTGCAAAAGTACTGGGAGTGCGTATCCGGCGCTCGAGCGGCGATTTAGACGCTCGAGCGGGAGTCTGTGAGTGACGCTCGAGCGGGGGTTTCCACGCTCGAGCCGGGCGACTGGGTTAAGTCTCCGAGATCCGGGTTTTTGAATCACTTTTTCACATCCATTTCTCTCTCTTACTTTTCCAAAACTCCATTGTTGAGCCTCTCTCTCTAGAACCTTGCCTTCTCTCTAGGTATTGACCTAGTTAGAGTTGTTTCCTCACCTTTGGCCTTTACAAAAAGTTGTTGATCATCGAGGGCTATCTTTTGATCCAAGAATCTCGGGATTTGGAGCATTTCCGTTTTCTTCATCTTCTTCCTTAGGTGTCAACTTTTGAGGTAGGGATTTCTACACACTATTATGAGTTTTAACCTAGATTATTGGGCATTTTGTTAAATGGTTTGATTTTGGGATCTAGGGTTTGAAAATGTATAAAAGGGGGTTGGTTATTTTGATTCTAAAATGTGTATTTTGGGTTTCAAAATAATGATGTTGATGTTGGTTGTTGATATATGGACCATTGGGTTGATATTGGAAAAAGGGGTAAAAAACCCTAAGTTGTTGTGTAAATTAATTGGTATAATTAATTTGGGAAAATTGTTGTTATTTGGAATTGAGTTGGAATAATGGAATTGGCTCATTATATTGTGAAATGGTGGAGTTGGATTATTAATCGCTCACTTTTGAAAACATTGATATTTTATCTGTTGGAGCTTTTATTATCTGTTAGAATAATTGCTTGGGCTACCGGTGGAGGGTAGTTTTGATTGTTGTAGACAATGCATGATGATTAGGAAAACTAAAACTAATCAATTGGATGCGTCATAAAGTATGACGGTTGTTAGAATACATTAACGTTATGTATTGATTGATTGTGCATATGACCTATGTGTATATACGTTGTGTGTGTGTGAGGAGATAAGGGATGTACTCCACGGTTTAGGGGAAGATAAGTGATGGACCTCTAAACCGGATGTTGTTTGGGAGGAGATAGGGGATGGACTCCATTGATACAACTCTTATGCTTGTCAGTTAACGTGTTGATACAGCTCATATGCTTATCTATGGAAGTGTCGATATAACTCATATGCTTATCAGTTGAAATGTGGATACAGCTTGTATGTTTATCTGTTGAGATGTTGATATAGCTAATATGCTTATCTGTGGTAAAAAGAGAAACGTTTAATATGAGTCACCGTCTCATGTAAGTTGTTGGCCAGGTTCTGAGCCGTTGTTGTAAATTGCGAATTTGATATGAATTGAAAAAAATGGAATGAAACATGGACATAGTGGTTATGTAATGGAAATGGGTTAAGAATTGATTTATGGGAATTAAACATTTATCAATTGCTAATGTCTTAGTTACTGCTCATACTATGTTTAGCATATCTTTACTGGGCGTTGGCTCACCCTATATGGGACATTATTTTCAGGTACAGGTGGCATGCCACCTCCAAGGACATAGCTTGGATGATGATGAGAGTTGAAGACTCTTTTTGTTTATTTTGTTTGTATTACATGTATATCAAGCCAAGGGCTTCTTTTGTATAGAGTTAGTACTCTTCTTATGTGTAACCAAGTGTTGACTTGGAAAGCTGTAAGCCCGTAGGGCATTTGCTTTTGTTGTTAACATGTAATACTGTTGTAAGAACTACTCTGATGAATAGAAATGGTTGATTTCTCTTATATCAATGCATGTCTAAAGTGATGGGTTTTATGTATTTTTTTGAGGGCGTTACAAATGGCCCTAGTGTCCACCCACCATTCCTTCAGGTTAGACCCTCCCCATGTTTACTTCCGTGACGATAGCTGCTAGATGCATGTCGTCCACATTTCGTGATAGATCCTCCATCTCAGCCATGTGAGCCCCGCTTTTGTTCTGTAGAGGGTACTTTTTGTAAGGCTTTTTCTTCTTGCGGCAGTCAACCGCCCGATGCCTATTGCTTCCATAGTTGAAGCACTTTTCATTGAACCTAAAAGTAGGTTTCTCCTTCTTGTAGACTGGCCTTCTGGAGACACTACCTCGCGTTCCCAAGTTCGAGCTTTTGCCTATCGGTGATTTTTTCCTTACCCCTGAGGACTGGCCATGCTCAACCACGTTTGCTTTCACCATAGTGGTACTCCCCTCTTTCTTTATGTTGTCTTCCTCAATACGAAGCCTGACAACAAGCTTTTTGATTGTCAGCTCCTTTCGCTTATGCTTCAAGTAGTTCTTGAAGTATTTCCAGCTATTACGCAGCTTCTCAATCAGCGCAGCTTCCTAGAATGATTCACTGAGGAACATTCCCTCAGCATGAATCTCATGCGGAATTACTTGAAACTCTTAGACTTGACTAATGACGGTTTTTGAGTCCACCATTTTGAAATCCAAAAACCGGCCAACAACAAATTTTTTTGCCCTAGCATCCTTGGTCTTGTACTTCTTGTCCAAAGCATCACACAGCTCCTTTGTCGACTTCTTAACATAAAACACGTTGAAAAGTGGATCTACCAAGCTGAAAAATCTAGAAATCCCCTAGATGTTGATTTGTGACTATGTATCAATTTTAAGCAGTAAACAACAATCCCAATCAAACAATCAAGACAAATGACACAACGATTTTGCATGGAAAAACCATAATTGGAGCACCTCCAATTGTGATAAAAAAAAACCACGGGCAAAAGCCACAAAACAATCCACTAAAAAGACATAAAGGAATTACACATGTATACTCCCAATTACCTAGCGAATCCACACCCAAATTGAACCAACCCCTATGTGTCTCTTCCAGCCCCGTCTTCACCTCGGAATTGTCTTGCCCAACGTTGAATCCACAATGCCGATGTCGAATCACGACGATGAGCCACTCTAGAATCCACCAAAGCTTCAGGCTCAAATTCCCCAGAATCCACTGAAGAACAACACTCTCTTTTGTATAGAATGAACAAACAATCCTTTGATGTATACTTCTTAACCCATGAGTTGAATACTCAATGAAACATCAAAGAAAACTAGCAAAATAGCCCCAGGTATAAACCCTAATATCCAAGAAGAAGATCTGGAGGCGTAATCCTAGATTTGGACTGAATCACATATTTATAGAAAACTATCCCGCGATGGTCACTCGAGCGAAGACTCTCTCACTCGAGCGAGGAGCCAAAAAACGCGTGTTTTCCTTAAGTGGCTTTGCTCAAGCCACGCAACCTGCGCTCGAGCGTACGTTCATCCTTCTCAAGTTTTTTCAAACACAGCCTTCGCTCGAGCGAGGACTCCTCTGCTCGAGCGAGCAAGGGCGGACAAGCAACTTCAAATGCCTTTTGCATTTTGCTTCGGGGGCGCTGCCCCTCAACCCCGCCGTGGCATTGCTCCGAACCCACCAAGGGGCGCTGCCCCCTGGACCCCCGCGAGCTAACCGGGCAGCTCGATCCCCGTTATAGTCAGCGAAGTGGCAATCTTGAAAGAATTAACATCACAAACTTCTCTGCAAGGCACAATTCGGGTTGGATTCGCATCTAAAACACAGTCTTACTGAAATAAAAAGTGCGAATACAAATACAGCTGAAAGGAGTTTTGTCAAACGGGATTGCCAAGAATAAAAACCTAACACAAGCCATTCAAAACATAGTTCCGGGAAAGGAAGTTTGACTACTTCCAAGCATCTAGAGCCATGAGCTTCTTCTTGTCTTGGTCATTCTCTTCCATGGCTGGTGGATCTTCACTCAAAAACCTCGCAGCTTAGAGTAGTCAGGTAGAACAACATCTTGTTGGTCATTCTCTTCCATGGCTGGTGGATCTTCACTCAAAAACCTCGCAGCTTAGAGTAGTCAGGTAGAACAGCATCTTTTACTGCCACTTTTTGAAATTCACTCTAGTGAACTTCTCCGGCGCTCATGATGGTTGAGTGGGCCTCTTAGAATAGCAGGAGCAGTAACAGGGTTGACTACAAAAGTCACAGCAACCGGGTTGACCACAGAGGTTACAGCAGCAGGGGTTGACAAGCTAGTTGTCCCAAGGTTCTGATCCCCACCAACATTAGTAGCAGCATCGGTGACAGTTGTCATTTCTAAAAAATACAACAGAATTTCACTATTCTGCGTTCCAGAAATTAAACTTAACACCAGAAAATCCCAAAGTCGGCAATTTAATTCAAAACTAGTCTCATCACTTCCCTAGAATCAAACATGGTCATGAATGTTTCTAGGAAGACTGGAGGGGTCACACCGGTCCCACTTGAAACCCAGTTAAACTTAAACAAAACTTTCAAGAGTATGTTGACTCCTAGTCCATGGGAAACAATTTTTAGAATTAAGTTTTCCAGGAGATGAACTAGGTTAAAACCAACCAAGTTCCAAACTTAAAAGCAATTTAAAAATTGCTAACCAAATTACAAGCAATGTAAAAAAATAAATAAATTGCTATAAAAATTACACACACATAAAATGCTTCCAACATGCCAAGCAAGCAACCTTGCTTAAAATAAAATTTGCAATTAATCACTACTAAATCGCAAGCAAAAAATTGCTTCAATTATAAAGAGAGTAACCACTCCATAAGGATTTTATATAGGCCAAAAACCTTTCCACGTTTAGATATTTCTGTTCAATAAAAAAGTTAGTAGTCTAATTTTGTTTTTATTGCAAGCCCAAATTTTTATTCATTTGGATTTGTATTTACTTTCCAATCCCTTTCGCATATATATTTCTGTAAAGAAAGTTAGTAGAAAAACACAAGAAATTACAAACAAAACAATCTAAAGAAACTGTATATCTAATAAATTAATTGAAACCGTCTAGCAAACTATTTAAAAATAAAATTAACTAATGAATTAAAATGTTAGATGAGTTACAAAAATAAAATTTATAACTCCACAATTAAATTAAAACTTTTAATTGCAAGAGTTATATATGAACTTATTACACATTAAACATGTACATAACTATAAACACTTAACATGTAAATAAATAATTCTAGAAATTATAAACCAACTAACATGCAAGTTACACTAAAAATTAGAAAGCAATTAGCATGTAAATTAGATTATAAAGTTATAAATTAAAAGATATGCAAATTATGGTAGAAACAATGTATCGTGCTCATATACTTATATTAAAATCCCATAAGCATGCAAAATTATGTTAGAGGTCAAAAAAACAAACATTCTTATGAACTGGAAAAATTAAAACTTAACATTGCATATCTTAATTCCAATCATGCATTCTCAGAAGAAAAATAAATAAATTAATTAAAAATTAAAAAAAAAAAGAAGAAGAAAAAGTGGGTAATTCAATTCTTTGAAACAGTTCCAGTTAAGTATGAATTACTATTTTATATTCATACACTAATAATAACAATCAACTACTATGCAACAGTAGGCAATAAAAATAAAAACAATGACATTCAAATTAGATGAATTTAATATTCCAATCATGACTGTCATAGAAGTTCTGGGCAAAATTTATATTCCGCAAATATTACACGGAAACCAAAGAAACCTAGACATTGTAACCAAAGCAATTCACAGTGACATGTTGGGAATTAAAAACTAATTGACCTTGGATATTTTATTACTATGGGGCTAACGCAACAGCATGCAGATTCATATATTATCATGGTAATTTACCTTCACATGCTACAAAACCCAGGAACTCACACACAGGTTTCTGAAACAGTGCAACGGACATGATTGTTATAAAATGTAATCCAGTCCAGGAATTTATTTATAATTAAAAACCTAACATAAGCAAATATAATGTAATACTTAACCTATTACATATAGGAATTTATTTATCTAATTCATGGGAAATATTGTGATTTTGTTTTAAGATTGTTATAAAAATTGTGAAATCAAATAGAATACACAAATCCATATTTTATAATTGAAATTATAGGATAAAACAACATGGTAGGAATAACAATGAGAAGAAGAGAAATACATAATAAAATAATATATCTAAAGTAAGCAAACTAAAGCCTGCACTAGATAGTTTCCTTAAAACAGATTCGTTGCCTCATTGGTTGGATGTTAGAGATTGTTCGACATCTGTTTCCCAAGATACGACGGTTGGACCAGCTACAACAATGCACCTACTGAGTAGCTTCGGTGAACAGAGCTATGGCAGCACTCTCTCACTAAGAAGAATATAAAAGTAGCTTCGGCAACCAGAACTATGGCAACACTCTTTCACTAGGAAGAATATAAAACTGGAGGAAAACTTTTGAAGACAGGAAGAGCAGATTTTTTTGTGGTGAAAACTAAAGGAGAGGGCCTCCTTTTATACACATGGAGGGAGAGAGGAAAAGACTCCTGCCATCAAGGCCCATCACAAATGAAGAAATGAATTCTGTATTAACTTGCAAAACTGATGGATTAATCCATCATTGATATAGATGAGTTACACACATTTTATACACGTGTAATGTATATAATTCTGCAACCCACAACACTGGCTTTGTCCAAAAAGATTAAAATGGGTGGGCCAAGCCCAACCCCCACACTCAATCCAGTCCAGCAAACCTCAAGCCTAAGCCCCAAGATCCACGGACCACGGATCAAGGACCTGGACCGGTTCAGGCGGCACGTGTGGAAATTTTTGCATAACCAACTTGGACCATAGTTTTGGCCCAAGCCCATTCTTGAAGCATCTATAACTCCCTCCCATCGAAAAATTTAGATGCCCCAAAGGGCTCACACCCTTAGGCAAAAAATGGGGTTTAAATACCCATCAATACTCTCATCTACAATCAAATGTGGGATAGAAGGTTTCACCTTTCCTAACACCTCTTCATGAGGCCAATTTAATGAGTCAATTTCTCATTCAAATCTTAATGATTTGTTGTCATTCTTTTTGTAGTGTAAAGATCTCATTATAAAGAATTTAAACCTATTTTAACCCACCTCAATAGAGGATTAAAACCCACTTTAATTTCATATTAAAGTCACCGAAAAACCATTATTTTCCAACACATAGTAAATCCCAAATATCCAGAGTCAAGTTGCAAACCGCGTGTCCATTAGGTCCATAAGTTTTAATCAATAAGTAATCCCATTATATATGGGATTTGCCAAATTACAATAATAAAGTATCTTAATTCCAGCATTGACCCGATGTTGGTATCTACTTAATTCTCGTTTGTCAATTATATATTTTAGTCAAAAAGTCACTCTAAGTTATCACATCACTTTCTTTATTTTTCTACAGACCTTTATTAAAAAGTTAAAAATTACAAAAATAGGATGTTACCAAACGAGACCTTAGTAATCATACCATTCTAATTCTTATTTTTATACCTTACGAATATGATATGAAGCTCTTGAACATATGATTCCATTAAACAATCATTGGAATAACATACTTCCTGAAAACATGTGAGATGTATTTATATGGTTGGTTAATTTTTTGGAAAGAAAAACCAAATTCCAATCAAGGACGTTGTAAGCTATCATAATATTATACTAATTAAAAATAGAATACTTTATAATAAATGCTGACCACATGTCTTGATGAGGTTAAACCACATTTTCCCCAATCATTTGGTGGAATGCAAACCTCTTCGGCTTGTTTTGTCCACACCTATCAAGATTCTCTCATTATTCAGTTAATTTCATCAAGCAGCTGACGGATTAATAAAATTCACTAGATGATATTTACTATAGCGATCCCGGTTTCCCTTTTCTTTAATTGTTGTATCCGGACTTATGTTCCGTGAAGTTGGTTGTTGTGTATACCTTGTTTACATCCTTTACTCTTTGTATTTGAGTCTTGGTTGTGTTGGGCAGGTTTGAAACAGGTTGGTTGAACTAAGAGCCAAAACTAGATGCCCAGATTTTGGCCTGTCCGCTCGAGCAGGGCTTTTGACGGTCGAGCGGGGACCTTTTGTTGCTTGTCCGCTCGAGCGAGGGTTTTCGCGCTCGAGCGGGAAAATCACCCATCCAGTATCTCCTCTGTAGTGTTGGCCGCTTGAGCAGGAGTTTGGACGCTCGAGCGGGGAGTTGAACGCTCGAGCGGGGACCTGGTTCTGCAAAAGTACTGGGAGTGTGCATCCGCTGCTCGAGCGGGGGTTTGGACGCTCGAGCGGGAGTCTGTGAGTAACGCTCGAGCGGGGCGACGCTTATTTAAAAACCGAGATCCGACTTTTGGATCACTTTTTCAACTCCTTTTCTCTCTCTTACTTTTCCAAACCTCCATTAGAGAGCTTCTCTCACTAGAACCTCAACTTCTCTCTAGGTATTGATCTAGTATGAGTGATTTCCTCATCTTGGGGCTTTGTAAAAGTTGTGTGGATCGTCAAGGGCTATCTTCTAATCTGAAAATTTTAGGATTTGGAGCATCTTCATTTTCGTCATCTTCTTCCCTTGAGCTCCGAATTTGAGGTAGGGATTCCTACTCACTCTTATGGCATTTAACATAGATTTTTGGTTGTTTTGATAAAGTGTTGAAGTTTGGAAATTTTGGGACTTAGGGTTTCAAAATGTTAAAGGGGGGTTTTGTTATTTTGATTCTAAAATGTGTGATTTGGGTTTCAAAATAATGATAATGTTGTTGGTAGTTGGTATATAGACCATTGGGTCAATATTGGGAAATGGGGTAGAAACCCTAATTTGTTGTATAAATTAATTGTCATAATTAATTTGGGAAAGTTGTGATTATATGGAATTGAGTTGGGAATAATCAAATAGACTCATTATATTGTAAATTAGTGGAGTTGGATTTGTTAATCACCCACTTTTGGAAATGTTGATAATTTTATCTGTTGGAGCTTTTATTATCTGTTTAGAAATAATTGCTTGGGCTACCGGTGGAGGGTAGTTTTGATTGTTGTAGACAATGCATGATGATTAGGCGAACTAAAACTAATCAATTGGATGTGTCATAGAGTATGACGGTTGATAGAATACATTAACGTTATGTATTGATTGATGGTTGATACGACTTATGTATATATATTCGTTGTGTGTGTGGGAGAAGATAGGGGATGTACTCCACGGTTTAGGGAAAGATAGCGGAATATACCTCTAAACCAGATGTTGTTTGGGAGGAGATAGGGGATGGACTCCGCTGATACAGCTCATATGCTTGTCAGTTAATGTGTTGATACAGCTCATATGCTTATCTATAGAAGTGTTGATATAGCTCATATGCTTATCTGTTGAAATGTGTATACAACTTGTATGCTTATCTGTTGAGATGTTGATATAGCTAGTATGCTTAGCTATTGTAAAATGGGAAACGTTTAATATGAGTCACTGTCTCATGTAAGTTGTTGGCCTGGTTCTGAGCCATGGTTTTGAATTGGAAATTGGATAAGAAATGGAAAATGAAAGGAAACATGAACTTAATAGTCATGTAATGGTAATTGGTTAAGAATTGATTCATGGAAATTGAACATTTATCAATTGCTAATGTCATAGTTATTGCTCATACTGTGTTTAGCATATCTCTACTGGGCGTTGGCTCACCCTATATGGGACATTATTTTCAGGTACAGGTAGCATGCCACCTCCAAGGACATAGCTTGGATGATGATGAGAGTTGAAGACTCTTTTTGTTTATTTTATTTGTATTACATGTATATCAAGCCGAGGGCTTATTTTGTATAGAGTTAGTACTCTTCTTTTGTGTAACCAAGTGTTGACTTGGAAAGCTGTAAGCCCGTAGGGCATTTGCTTTTGTTGTTAACATGCAATACTATTGTAAGAACTACTCTGATGAATAGAAATGGTTGGTTTCTTTTTATCAATGCATGTCTAAAGTGATGGGTTTTATGTATTATTTTGAGGGTGTTACAACTTGGTATCAGAGCGTACCGGGTTCGAATACTTTGGGTACGTGGGAAGTGATTATTATCACAATGGGTTTGTCTCGCTTGATAGAGACTTAGACGTAGTGTCATATGTTATATGTTTAAATTGGTAACATGCTTATGTGACTATATGGGTATGGAATGTAGTTTCTAGGATGTTGATTGGATCCTTGGGTTTCTGGGAGTCTTGTTGGAAAAGCACTTGATCAATGTTGTTTCTAACCGGAACTCTAGTAACGCCTCGGGACTGTCATTATCCGAGAATAAAATTCGTAATTGCTTATGTGTTTATGTGCTTATGTGGAGTGAATTACAGTTGTCCATGCATTAGGACGTGAGTGTTATAGCTTCGGCACATTTGTGAATGTGCTAATAGTCTTGGTTATCTTTATTAGGATGTCAGGACGAGGACGTGGTAGGCGTGGCAGGCGTGGTAGGCAGGAGATGCCTTTACCGGATGATGTTCCAGCAATGCAGGAGGGAGTTGGTCAGGCCAATGTGGCCGAGCCAGTGGGTCAGCAGGCTATGAGTGCCTTGGCCCGAGAGATAGCAGGAGCTTTGGGTATTCTCAGAGCAGGGAATCAGGATCAGGCCCATGTTACTGAGGCAGGGCCTTCCTTCTTGAAGAGGGAGTTCTTCCGGTCTAACCCGGACGAGTTTGTTGGGAATCCGAAAGAGCCACTTAAGGCTGACAAGTGGTTGGAACAGATGGAGAAGACATTCGAGATGTTGAGCATCGAGGATGGGGCTCTAAAGGTGACCTTGGCATCCTTCCAACTGAAGGGAGATGCGGGTCAGTGGTGGAAGTATGAGAATGACAGTGTGGGTGGTGCATGGGAGGCTTTTGTGACTGCCTTCCAGGAGAAGTTCTTGTCTTCAGCTGCTAGGGAGAAGTTGAGGGATCAGTTTTGCCGGCTTAAACAGCAGGATTTGTCAGTGGCCGAGTTTGAGGCTACTTTTACTAGTTTGTCCAGGTTTGCACCTGAACTTGTGGCGTCCGAGGAACGCCGTTGCTTTGAGTTTGAGCGAAAGTTGAGGCGTGGACTCAAGTTGAGGGTTGGAGGGTTGTTTATCCGAGAGTATAGACGTTTTGTGGATGCTGCAGCTCAGATGGAGATTATGATGCAGGAGGAGGATGAGGAGAAGCATAGAGGTTCCAAGAGGAGCCAAGATGGCCAGGGTGATGGCAGGAGACAGAGGGGTTTCAACCCTCAACAGTCTTAAGGGGGTTTGCCTAGATCGACCTTTCCAGTGCTGAGTACAGGTTCTAGGAGAGGTAGTCAGGGAGGCTTGACTTGTTTTGCGTGTGGCCAACTGGGTCACAAGTCTTCGGTTTGCCCGTAGAAGGGAGGGGGTCAGCGAGCTGCTTCTTCTTCAGCTAGACCTCAGGGCCAGAGTCAGGGCAGGGGCCAATCTTTGTCTTGCTATCAGTGTGGTCAGCCTAGGCACCGGAAGAGGTTTTGCCCGCAGTTGAGTGCCACTTCGGGAGCATCTGGTTCTAGGCAGACGCAGAGTTATCAGCCAGCTCAGTCTGTGCAGGCCTCGAGGGCCAATTCAGAAGCTTCGTCATCCTAGTCAGTGCAGCACTCTTTTGCTCCTAGAGGTGAGCAGGTGGATCAGGGGCCTACAGGGCGCGTGTATGCTACTACCACGCAGGACCTAGTACCGGCTCCATCAGTTGTGAGAGGTACCTTTCTGTTTTGCAACTCGGTTGCTAGTGTATTGATTGACATGGGTGCGTCTCATTCTTTTGTATCTGCTGCATTTGCATCTTTGTTGGAGTTGGAGTTGGCACTATTAGCATCTCCTATATGTGTAGTATCACCTGTTGGGGGTGAATTGATTTTGAAACACGGATGTAGAGGTTGTGATATAGAGGTCGCCGACCGTAGGCTTCCTTTTCCCTTTATTGTTATGCCCATGAAGGGTTTTGATGTTATTTTGGATATGGACTGGCTATCGTCATACTGGGCTGTTATCGATTGCTATCGTTAGAGGGTTACAGTTTGTACCTTGAGCGGGGAGTGTTTCCATTTCTTGGGGGATCGGGTTGGTAGTGTGTTGCCACCGATGTATGATCCGCGAGGGTGGGGTGAGCTTAGTGGTCTACTTGCTAGCTTCATGAGTGGTGAGTGTGATGAGACCCAGATTGTATTGCCGAGGGTGGTTTGTCAGTATTCGGATGTCTTTCCCGAAGATCTCGTTAGTTTGCCACCTCACCGAGAGATAGAGTTCTCTATTGATTTAGTGCCCGGCACGGCGCCGATTTCTATGGCACCTTATCGTTTTGCCCCAGCCGAGTTGAGTGAGTTGAAGATTCAGCTCCAGGAATTGTTAGATAAGGGCTTTGTTCGTCCTAGTGTTTCACCGTGGGGAGCACCGACCCTCTTTGCTAAAAAGAAAGATGGTGCCTTGAGACTTTGTATCGACTACCGGAAGTTGAATCGGGCTACGGTTAAGAATAAGTACCCTATGCTCAGCGTAGATGATCTGTTTGACCAGTTGAAGGGTTCCCGTTGTTTCTCTAAGATAGATTTGAGATCGGGTTACCACCAATTGAGGGTCAGGGAGGAGGATATTCCGAAGACGGCATTCCGTACGCGATATGGCCATTATGAGTTTCTGGTGATGCCATTTGGGCTTACCAATGCACCGGCAGTCTTTATGGACTTGATGAACCGGATCTTCCGGGAATTCTTGGATCGATTTGTAGTCGTTTTTGTGGACAACATTCTTATCTATTCGCCTTCTAAGGAGGAGCACGAGGAACACTTGAGAGTGGTGCTTGAGTTGCTTCGAGCCCATAGGCTGTATGCCAAGTTTGGGAAGTGTGAGTTCTGGCTAGGGAAGTCAATTCTTAGGCCATGTGGTATCCGGGGAAGGGGTGTCGGTTGATACATCCAAGGTAGAGGCAGTGCAAGATTGGGCACAACCTAAGAGTGTGTTTGAGATCCGTAGTTTTTGGGATTAGCTGGGTATTACCGCAAGTTTGTGAAAGATTTCTCCAGGTTAGCTTCGCCGTTGTCTAGATTGACGCAGAAAGGGGTCAAGTTTGTGTGGAGTGAGACTTGTGAAAAGTCGTTCCAAGAGTTGAAAGTTAGATTGACCACCGCTCCGGTCTTGATTATTCCAGATAGAGGGTTAGGTTATGCAGTCTATTGTGATGCCTCACGAGAGGGTTTGGGTTGTGTGTTTATGCAAGAGGGGAAAGTAGTAGCTTATGGCTCACGTCAGTTGAAAATACACGAGAAGAATTACCCTACACACGACCTAGAGTTAGCAGTCGTGATCTTTGCCTTGAAAATCTGGAGGCACTACCTTTATGGTGAGAGGTTCGAGGTGTTCTCGGACCACAAGAGTTTGAAGTATCTGTTTACACAGAGAGACTTGAATTTGAGGCAGAGAAGGTGGATGGAGTTCATTGAGGACTATGATTTTGAGCTGCACTATCACCCGGGAAAGGCAATGTTGTTGCCGATGCCCTTAGTAAAATCCATTAGTGATGTAGCTTGTATAGCCATCCGGGAATGGGAAATGTTAGGTGCGCTGAGCGAGTTTGATTTGCTTCTGGGCGAATCCGTTGAGGCTGCGGCCTTGTTTCTGTAGTTGCGCAGCCTACACTTGTGACTCGAGTGTTAGAGGCACAGAGAGGTGACCTTGAGGTAGAATCCCTCCGAGAGAAGATCTCCAGTGGGAAGGTTGAGAAGGGTTTGACGGTGTATCCCGACCTGCTGTGAGATACAGAGACCGTTTGTTTGTGCCGGAGTCTTGCCGAGAAGAAGTACTCCGAGAGTTTCACCATTCACGTCTTGCGGTGCATCCGGGAGGCACTAAGATGTATCGGGATTTGGGTCGCCAGTTTTGGTGGCGGGGTATGAAGAGAGATGTGGCTGTTTTCGTATCGAAGTGCCTTACTTGCCAACAAGTGAAGGCCGAGCATCAGAGGCTAGCGGGTTTGTTGCAACCCTTGCCTATTGCCGAGTTTAAGTGGGAGCATGTCACTATGGACTTCGTTGTAGGTCTTCCGAGGACTCAGCGGGGTAGTGATGCTATTTGGGTGGTTGTAGACCGGTTGACTAAGTCGGCGCACTTTATCCCTATGCGCGTGAGAGATTCGGTAGATCATCTCGCCGACTTATATATTCGGGACATAGTGAGATTGCACGGGGTCCCAGTGACGATCGTCTCAGATAGAGATCCTCGTTTTACTGCTAGGTTGTGGCAGAGTTTGCAGAGTGCCTTGGGCACTAAGTTGACCTTTAGTACGGCTTATCATCCTCAGACTAACGGGCAGTCCAAGCGTACTATTCAAATCCTTGAGGATATGCTTCGAGGTTGTGTCCTTGACTTTAGTGGGACGTGGGAGACGCACTTGCCCTTGGTGGAGTTCGCCTACAACAACAGTTTTTAGTCTAGCATCGGTATGGCACCGTTTGAGGCCTTGTACGGCTGACCGTGTAGGTCTCCAGTTTGTTGGGCCAAGGTGGGTGATGCACCTTTGTTGGGTCCGGAGTTGGTTAGGGAGACGACAGAGAAGGTTGAGCTTATCCGTAGGAGGCTTGTTACAACGCCCAGAGTCGCCAAATGAGTTATGCCGACCGTAGGAGGAGGCCTTTGGCGTTTGAGGTAGGTGATCATGTTTTCTTGAAAATATCACCTAGGCGAGGTTTGATGAGGTTTGGGAAGAGTGGGAAGTTATCCCCTCGGTTTATCGGTCCCTTTGAGATCCTTGAGAGGATTGGGGAGGTTGCTTATCGTTTGGCTTTGCCACCGCAGTTGTCCGGGGTGCATGACGTATTTCACGTTAGTATGCTTCGGAAGTACGAGCCGGATCCGTCCCACGTGTTGGATTGGACCGATTTGGAGGTAGATGAGGATGTCTCGTATGAGGAGAGACTGGTTCGGGTCTTGGATAGGCGGGATCAAGTCTTGCGAGGCAAGACCATCCCCTTGGTAAAAGTTTTGTGGAAGCATCACGGAGTGGAGGAAGCCACTTGGGAACGTAAGTTAGAAGTCCGTGAGAAATATCCGGACATGTTTGTTGCTGTGTAATCATGTAATGAAATTTTGTAATATCGTTGAGCTTTAAGAACATTATATATGTCTTAAGTTGTAAAACATTGTGAATGTTTTGAGAAATGGAAGTTGTTTTAACATTGTGTATGTTAAGTAAACTGTGGGAATGCAAGCATGATATTAATGTTGCATGTGTTATGGAATTGTGGAAAATGAGTTAAAATTGGTAAATTTCAAGGAAATGCATGTTGATAATGCAGGTTGTTATGTATAATGTGAAATGCCTCTTGAAAAGAGATGAGATTGACCGGTAATGGGTCGAAATGTTTAATATTATGTTATAATATTGTTGGAAATGGAGAAAACTTGTTTTATGAAAAACTTGTGTTTAATTTCGGGGACGAAATTCTTTAAGGGGGGGAGGTTATAGCGATCCCGGTTTCCCTTTTCTTTAATTGTTGTATCGGACTTAGGTTCCGTGGAGTTGGTTGTTGTGTATATTTTCTTGTTTACATCCTTACTCTTTGTATTTGAGTCTTGGGTTGTGTTGGGCAGGTTTGAAACAGGTTGGTTGAACTAAGAACCAAAATTAGATGCCCAGATTTTGGCCTGTCCGCTCGAGCGGGGACCTTTTGTTGCTTGTCCGCTCGAGCGGGGGTTTTGGTGCTCGAGTAGGAAAATCACCCATCTAGTATCTCCTCTGTAGTGTTGGCCGCTCGAGCGGGAGTTTGGACGCTCGAGCGGGAGTTTGTGTGTGACGCTCGAGCGGGGAGTTGAACGCTCGAGCGGGGACCTGGTTCTGCAAAAGTACTGGGAGTGCGTATCCGCCGCTCGAGCGGGAGTCTGTGAGTGACGCTCGAGCGGGGGTTTCCACGCTCGAGCGGGGCGACGCTTATTTAAAAAGTGAGATCCAACTTTTGGATCACTTTTTCAACTCCTTTTCTCTCTCTTACTTTTCCAAACCTCCATTAGAGAGCTTCTCTTACTAGAACCTCAACTTCTCTCTAGGTATTGATCTAGTTGGAGTGATTTCCTCACCTTGGGGCTTTGTAAAAGTTGTGTGGATCGTCGAGGGCTATCTTCTAATCTGAAAATTTTGGGATTTGGAGCATCTTCATTTTCGTCATCTTCTTCCCTTGGGCTCCGAATTTGAGATAGGGATTCCTACTCACTCTTATGGCCTTTAACATAGATTTTTGGTTGTTTTGATAAAGTGTTGAAGTTGGGAAATTTTGGGACTTAGGGTTTCAAAATGTTAAATGGGGGCTTTGTTATTTTGATTCTAAAATGTGTGATTTGGGTTTCAAAATAGTGATAATGTTGTTGGTAGTTGGTATATAGACCATTGGGTCAATATTCGGAAATGGGGTAGAAACCCTAATTTGTTGTATAAATTAATTGTCATAATTAATTTGGGAAAGTTGTGATTATATGGAATTGAGTTGGGAATAATCAAATAGACTCATTATATTGTGAATTAGTAGAGTTGGATTTGTTAATCACCCACTTTTGAAAATGTTGATAATTTATCTGTTGGAGCTTTTATTATCTGTTTAGAAATAATTGCTTGGGCTACCGGTGGAGGGTAGTTTTGATTGTTGTAGACAATGCATGATGATTAGGCGAACTAAAACTAATCAATTGGATGTGTCATAGAGTATGACGGTTGATAGAATACATTAACGTTATGTATTGATTGATGGTGTATATGACCTATGTATATATATACGTTGTGTGTGTAGGAGGAGATAGGGGATGTACTCCACGGTTTAGGGGAAGATAGGGGATGGACCTCTAAACCGGATGTTGTTTGGGAGGAGATAGGGGATGGACTCTGCTGATTCAGCTCATATGCTTGTCAGTTAATGTGTTGATACAGCTCATATGCTTATCTATGGAAGTGTTGATATAGCTCATATGCTTATTTGTTGAAATGTGGATACAGCTTGTATGCTTATCTGTTGAGATGTTGATATAGCTAGTATGCTTAGCTATTGTAAAATGGGAAACGTTTAATATGAGTCACTGTCTCATGTAAGTTGTTGGCCAGGTTCTGAGCCACGGTTTTGAATTGGAAATTGGATAATAAATGGAAAATGAAAGGAAACATGAACTTAATAGTCATTTAATGGTAATGGATTAAGAATTGATTCATGGAAATTGAACATTTATCAATTGCTAATGTCTTAGTTATTGCTCATACTGTGTTTAGCATGTCTCTACTGGGTGTTGGCTCACCCTATATGGGACATTATTTTCAGGTACAGGTAGCATGACACCTCCAAGGACATAGCTTGGATGATGATGAGAGTTGAAGACTCTTTTTGTTTATTTTATTTGTATTACATGTATATCAAGCCGATGGCTTATTTTGTATATAGTTAGTACTCTTCTTTTGTGTAACCAAGTGTTGACTTGGAAAGCTGTAAGCCCGTAGGGCATTTGCTTTTGTTGTTAACATGTAATACTATTGTAAGAACTACTCTGATGAATAGAAATGGCTGGTTTCTTTTTATCAATGCATGTCTAAAGTGATGGGTTTTATGTATTATTTTGAGGGCGTTACATTTACAAACCACTATTATTTGCACTTAACTAAAAAAAATAAATGATTCAAATTCATATCATAGATAAGATTTCACGTTCGTCAAATATGATATTGTGTAATGTAAAAATAGAGTTTGTACATGTGAAATTGTTAGGAGTTCAATCTGAGCAATCCAAATCCAAATCCAATTCAAAAAAAAAAAAAAAAAAAAAAAAATTAGAACATTGACAATATAATTTTAAATTGAAAATTGTTAAAAATAGTTGTTGGTGTTGAAAAATATATAAAATTATTTTGAAATGTGTAAAAGGTATATAAAAGTATTTTAAATATGTAAAACAAAATATATTGAGATTATAAATATTTTATCATTTTTTGTTTCTTATTAACAACTCTTGAGACTATCATTAGCATGACTCTTTTAAATTTAATCAATTTCTAAAATAAAATTTGTCAACTCAAAATTTTGATCGGTATCTAGGCATAACTCTCACAATCCAAACAATTTGAATACTACTATTAATACATCAGAATAAATTACAAACACACCCTCTGAAGTTTACTTAAAATACAAATTATTTCTTGTGATTTTTTAAATTACACCCCTGCCCCCTAAGGTTTCTAATTTCATAATAAATAGCCCCTTTTATTAATAAATCATCAAATCAATTAACAATTTTTAATGATGTTATAAATATATTTCAATTAATAATTTACGTAATTTTATTATATAAGAGAACAGTTAGAAATTTCATTTTTCAATTAATTCTATTAAATAAAATTTTTTGACAATGGAGTATTTGTAATTTTCCAAACCAGCGAGCTAATCTGTGTTTTAAACAAATCTCAAGGAGTGCATTTGTAATTTACCCTAATATATAATTATATATAATACTAGCTAATTATTTTTCCCTAGTTGAATAAAATTATGAGTTATCAATTTATGAGTTTCCAAACCACCTAAAAGTCCTGTTTACAAATGTTATGATAGGTCAGGTCCTATCTAAGATTTTTTAAACAAAAAATCCATATTTAGTAAAATTGAGAATATTATCAATTTTTCCCAATTTTTAAAATTAAGAACATTATCAATTTTGCATAGTAATGTTCTACATAATTGTTTCACTAATTGATAAAATAAAAAAATAAAAAAAAGAGCATGAGATTAAACATTTTTGCTCTTCTATTTATTGGTTTGATTCAACTATCCAATAAAATTGAGAATATTATCAGTTTTTTTTTTCAGTTTTAAGACTGAGAACATTATCAATTTTTCATTTTTAAAGTTTTTTTTTTCCAATTTTGCACATCAATATTCCATCATCATGCTCCTTTATAGACACAAAATTTTCAATTTTGCACAAAAAAAATAATTCAGTTTTTTCACAAAAAAAAAAAAAACAATAGTTTTTTTTTTTTTGGCGCGCACACACACACACACACACACATACACATATACATATATATATATATATATATATATATTTTTAGATTTTTCAATTTGAAAGTTGATGTTTTGAAAACTCAAATGAATGTCAAATCACCATGTTCCTTTATAGATAATCATAAATGATAAACAATCATTATTTGAAGAACAATTCCGACTATTACAAATTTAATGGGACTTGAAGGTCTAAAAAATCTTAGTTAGGACTTAATGGAATATAAGTTCATAAATTAGAACTTGTGTGTAAATGCCGCATAAATTATATTGAAGCGACTTGGGCTTTGACAAGTCAGTTAAGACTAGAGATTAGTTTGGATCAAATTTAGACAAATCTCTGCATGCTTTAGAGTGAAATTGAGTAACCAGACTTCAACCGAATCGAATTTATCCGAGTTTTAGCCTAAAAAATTGTTTGTCACATCATTAGATAAGTCGTTCGAGCAATAGTAGCCAGAGAAAGCATTTTATGTAATGGATATATTATGTAAATATGATAAAGTAGTGGATTCTTTCATTTATTAATTAACATGTGATAAAAATAAAATTCAATAAGTCACTTTGTACTTAGCCCAAAATATTGAGTGTTCGGCCATATCAAATTTTGACCTCACTTTTTATCACATGTTAATTAATAAGTGGATTTAAAAGGCTAACAATGTTGACTTTGTTTTAAATTTAGCCTACCCTAAAAACAAGTCAACTGTCCATATAAATCGGCCACCGTCTTAGCCAAATAGTGGTTAAAAATATAAAAACAGTGAGTTCCAAAAATACCCCCAAACACACCCACAAAAATATGATACCACAAAGAACCCAGCTTTCTCTTTCCATGACCGCAGTGCGCCTGCTGTTTTGAGGCCATCCCACATGACCCTTTTTTTTCACTACTTAAGCTTCGCCCCAAAAAAAAAAAAAAAATAATAATAATAATAATATCAAAAATTTAAAAAAAAACATGTTACGTGTCACCGTCCGTCGACGAATCCTCCGTCGGGCCTCGAGCCTCCAGCGCTGCTTTCGCTTTCACTGGAACCAAATCTTGGCTTGCACGTTACGAAACTCATGTACTTATAGACAACTACCACACATCGCCACCATGTCGTCTCCATCTCTGGTGGCTTTGAATTGGGAAAACTAGTTTTCTGGCAAGAGCTTTTTTTTTTTTTTCCTTGGAAATGTTGTTTTATGCTTTCCTGGCAACCAAACATAGCATATTAAAATGTTGTTCTTGCTCTAATTTTTTTTTCTTTTTTGTTATTTATTTTTAGACAACGTATTGTTAGGGGAGAGAGACAAGAAGAAGGATTTGAGATATCAAATTCAGGACTAAATCAGATGGATAAAACACTCTGTGTTGGAGGGGCACGTATTGCTTATAGAATCTGGAAGGTTGTAGGTATGCATGGTTCCTTCTTTCCATAATAATTTACTAAATAATAAGTCTACAAGTATAGAACTAATCGTAAAATATACAAATGGAACAATCTGAATAAAATTGTTTCTCTAATGACAAGCCTTGCCATCTGATATTTATTGATTGAAATGGCAATATATGTATATATATCTACTGATCAATTATAATTTTGAATGGTGTACAAGGAGATGAAACATCCCAGAATCAGATTCCTAGTGCTTGTAAAGACTCGGTAGCAATGTTATTCATGTTTGATCTAACAAGTCGATGTACTTTAAACAGGTAATTTTTCAAAATGCCCAAGGTTTTCACAAATTATGATTATAAAATTGTAGTTATTATTTAGGTATGAATAATAAAGTAAACTCATGAGATTACTACTTAACTCTCTCTGTGTTTGCAGTGTTAAATGATATCAAAAATCAAGGAAATGGAATCAGGTACCCATGCTCTGCTTCACCACCTCATGTGATCTTTTTAGGGAAAATTTCAATTTAGTGTAAATTATAAAAATAATAATAATAATAATTACAGATAAGTGATAAGTTTTACAAATATTAATAATTATAATTATAATTTTTTTTACAAATCTATAATAACTTTCTAAAAGTACCACTGAGTGGTAATTTCCCCCATCTTTTTACCCAAATCTCTTTGTTTTTAAATATTAATATACTCCCAAAAAGTAATAATCTACAAACTCATGTTCATAAAAAAAAAATGATGTGACTTCTTATGATTTTTTAATTTCTAATCAAAACATTCATTATTGCCCTCATATTTTAAAATGTCATTGACAATCATTTTAGATATGTTCGAAAATCATTTTTCATTCATAACCTCTCTGTCTTTTGTCTCATTATATTCCTTAATAGATAATCTAGTGGGAATTTTGAGACAATCGTTGGGTTGGGTTGAATTGAATGTGCATTAGTATTACAAGATGTAGTAAGAATTTGAAGATATATAAATTTCTGAGACATAATTGTATAATTAAAAATGCATCAGATTGGAAAGATATAGAAATTTAAATATAGAGGACCCTTGACATTGTTTCTAATTTGTATTAACTAAATTTTTTGTAATTGTTGTAGATGGCAATTCCAATACTCATGGGTCATGTTTGATTCACAAGACTAATAGTGAAGATATTAATAATTCTAACAAATTATTGTGGTATTCACTATCCAATTGGATTAGTAAGATAAATTATCCCATTGTCCATTGTTTGATTTGCATTGGATAAGAAAACATATGAAGGTAAAAGAGTCTTTTTATTTTATTTCTCAACTTAAGATATATAATCTCACCCCTACCACATTACTAATAATCCTACAAATTTGTTAGATTAATTATCCATTAGATTAATAATCCTGAAACAAAATTTCAAAACAAACACAGGATTATTAAGCCCACGGATTAATAATCCCCATCTCATGCTCTAAATTCGACGATTTTGTACAATTACCGATAGATGTTCAGTGGACAATTGCAAGTTAGGTAATATATTTGATCTCTTCTGATCATGCAACAATATGCATATAACCGATTCAGGTACAGAATATATATGACTAAATTAACTATCACTAAAATCTTATCCATTTACTATTATCCTGTCTCAAAATGTGGACCAAGCTGGTGAGACTCATGGATCAATTAACTGAGAAATTTGCTGTAATTAATTTTCACATGATAGAAGAAAAAACAGAATTAAAAGCAGAATGATTGAAGAAAAAAAAAAGGGAGAGAAAACCGGTACATTAGGGCATGCATGATTTACTGGGTCATATCCATTTAATGATTTCTAGCTGGAAAAAATACAAATCAAATTTGATTATTATTTTTTTGAGTATATTCATAGAAAGGGATTGAAGGGACACAGACATCATAGTCAATTCTTCAGTAAGAAACACCTTTTTGACTCTTGGAACACACTAATTAAGTCGCAAACATGGCCTGTTCGGTATTGTTTTCAAAAAGATTTAATTTTGTGTTTTTAGAAACAAAAATAATGAAAAGTTTCAAAAACAATTTTCATTTTCAATTTTGTGTAGAAACAATTTTCAAAAATTCATGAAACAGTTTATAAGTGTTTCCTGAAACTGATATGTTTCCAAAAAATAACTTTCAAAAGAAAACACAAGATTTCAATATCAATTCCCAAACAAACAAGTGATACCAAACCTTTCCAATAATATATTTTGAGAAGAATAGCAGTTCGTTGTTCCCACCTAAACCCTAAATCCAATATCAGAAACTATTTGTCATGTGTGCGTTGTTGTTAACAGGCAAGAGCATATGCAAGGGCCCTGAATGCAACACTTTTCTTTCCAAGTGCAACCTACAACATAAATGTGAACAAGATCTTCAAGTTCATCACGGCAAAGTTGTTCAACCTACCATGGGCTCCTGAGCGAAACCTCACAATCGGAGAACCCATCATCGATTTCTAGTTGTTGCTTGGATTAAACCTATTTGGTTTGTAAGTGGAGTAGGAAATTTCTGGATCCTAAGTAAGAAGATTGAAATCAACCAGTTCACTGGGTTTGTATTAATTGTCTGTTTCCAGTGAATATTCAGAGCTGTTTCAATTGAATATAATGGAGAGGATGATACAGGCTCAGGAGCCCACATCTCCATGTAAGAATAACTCTGTTTCATTCAACCTATTACTGAGCTCAATAAGCTTATATATATTATGAAAATAAAGCTACTTGAGTTCTAGTTATCAGCTCAATCGAAACTCGTTTGAGATCGAGTTGAAAGGTAAACAAGCCAAGCTTGAACATATTTTGGAAGCTTGTTAAGTTTTTAAATCAAGTTTGAATAACCTACTACTTAGCTCGACTCAACTCATTTACAACCCTATATGTGTTTCAGTTGAGGACATGATGCATCTTCTGAAAATAAGTGGGCCTGTAAAAGACACACCGACTTGTTGGGGGAGAAAATGTAAGTAAACTAGAGGGAATTTGAATGGTCACAAGTGCTGCGTATCAAAGGAATAATTAAAAGTGTCATCAATTGGCTAGTTTATTCAGAACAAGCTTTTCCACCACAATGTGAAAAATCATATTATTTTGAACTTGAAAGCCAAAATATATGCCATATTAGCATATCAGGTAACGATAGCAAAACTTGAAATTCAGAGGACATAAGGGTCCAATCTAAAAGCAGATATATGGCATTTGGAGATGAGCATCACTCAAGCTTCACTTCTCTTGTTGGTGGGTCCAATTGCAAATAGTAGAATGGTTCCGTTGGTTCTTCACTGTACACCAAACATTCAATCAATTGATCAGCGGCAACAATTACTTCAGAATGTAATGGAACAATTGAAATTAGAATTAAGCAATTAGTTACCTCAAAAGGTAGAAAAAGACTTCAAATTATTGTGTGATGGAAATTTTGGCCAATGAAGCAACTTCTAACAAATTATAATCTACGTATCTGGTATTCTATGTGATTAACTACCAACGACAGGCTTTCAGTGACCAATTAGAAAATTTTGAAGATTTAAAGAAGACATAATCTTAGATGCTTCATGAGTATATCAAAAGAATGTACTATAGTATAAGCGAATGAAAGAGAAAAAATAATCTTTTTTGGGATAAGTCACCGAATGAAAGAAAACATACTCAGGTTTTGAGCACATGCATTACCAGAAGAGCTTGAAAGGACTAGGAATTGTCTTAAATGGGTTACTTTCAAAGCACGCCTACACAGATCACGACTGAAATAAACTCAAAATGTACTAAAATTGAGCATAAACTTAATAGTGAACCTTCAAATACAAGGCCATTGTAACGCCCCAAAATAATTTGACATGAACTACCCACAAGTGATCAACATTCACTCAACAATAACAATAATCTGCCCATCTTTACATAATTAAATTAGAGTCCTTACAAAGGTTTTACATGCGGGTATACATTCATCGATACAAAGCATATGAATCTATAGCATGTAAAGCATCCATTCTCAAAACAATACAATGCCCTTAAGGGCTTACATCTTCCAAGGCATAAGCCCAGTTACACAAAAGTGGTCACTCGGACCCAAAACAAAATAGTCCTTGGCTTTACAATTAATCACAAAAAAATAAGAGTGCACTACTCTTCTCAAAATACTTCCACGCCCTCAATTTGGCGGGATCACCACATCTTTACCTGTACCAAAACCCATAGGGGTGAGCATATAGCCTAGTAGAGAAACCTTAACAAAGTATGTACATTTGCGCAAGATTCAGAATATTTTATGTAAATGCATATGTTATGCCACGCCATTTGAAGGAAAACTCATACTATGCTTTTCTTGAAAATCACCATGCTTACAGTCAACATTCATACAACCTCATTAATTTCCCACACTCCCAATTTTAAATCAAAAGGGGACGGTAAATACATTTCTGGTAATCCTTGGTCTGGTGTCTGCAAGTAGGCTCAACAAGCACTACCAAACTGTCATTTTTACCGGTGCTAACCGGAAGGCTCAACACCTATCCGCGCAATTTTCTAGTCTTTCACCAAGGACACTCAGGCCATCTTATCAAATACAACTACACCCTCTATCCGGACTTACCACGTATTTACCCCTTTAACATTCTCATAATTCTTATTACAATATAACCTTTCTCAATGTAGATGTTTTCCAAAACTCCTGCCATGATGTATAGAAATGACAAAATTTACATGAAGATATGATGCAACAATGACATTCCATAGCCTTTCTTCCTTTACTTTCCTCCAATACCATTACACAATAAATCACATGTTCCACCGGTGTCAATTAACACGTAGCATTAGCTCATTATTATACATATTTCATAACACCCTAGTCATTCCATGATTATGTGAGACTTTCAATATCAACCTCCGAGTTTTCAATTCTCAAAGTCAATAGTGTTCAATAGCTTTCTTCTCACAATAAATTATTTTTCCATGTCACTAGCAACAACCTTCAAAGTAAATTCCTCACTCTCATATATCAAGAAAATTATCATTTTTCTTACCAAATATAAACTCTATACTCACACATCCATATAAACACAAGAAAGGATATTTTACTCCATGGATTTCCATGTTTTCACAAAAAGCCCCAATTTCTAGTTTTTCACAAAATCTAAACATTTTTCATCTCCTTTATGAACTCTCTCCATGCATATCAATCTCAATCTACAAGGTTCCACACTTCTCAAATATTCTTTAAAAGAAGATGAGATGAGTTTTTTCTTTAAGCAAAAATCAACAATTTCTTGAGCCCTAGGCTCCATTTTTGAAATACATAGAGGGTTTCACAAAATCAACAAGAAACTTGCATAAATACACATATAACTCAAAGGAAACCCTACCTCAAAGCTTGGTGAAGAAATGGAGATGGTGAGAGAGAAGAAACCCTAGAAACCCAAGTTGTCAAAGCTCTAACCCCACCACACAATGTTGCTCTAGCTTGTACACCCAAAATAGAGATGAATGATGTTGAATCTAAGCCCCAAGATTTATAAGATAAAATAGTCTTTAATGCTAGGGATGATTTCTAGAGAGAAGGTGGAGAGAAAATAGGTTTTAGAGTGAGAGAATGAGCCCCAAAATGTCTTACAAGTTCGACACAAAATGTAAGAAAAACAGGGTTTTCGGGCTGCCCAGGTCCCGCACATGCGGCGCCCATCCCCGCACATGCGGCGCATCCCTCCCACACGTGTGGCACTCCCACCCCGCACGTACGGCGCTCCCCGCACCTGCCCCCCGCTCGTGCCTTTTAGGTAGTATGCTGCTCAGCCAAACACACCACTACCTGCACGTGCGGCTTAGCCTCCTGCACGTGCGGCCCTGGGCCCCTGCACATGCGGCCCCCTGCTTTCCAGCCCGGATTTTTACAACTTGGCTCCCAAACGCTCCGAACTTGCTCCAACGCGCTCCGGAACAAGCGAGATTCAACACACCCAAACAAAACATGAATAAGGGCTTAGATTTGATATAACTTTCGGACGTTTCAAACCCAACGGAAGTAAGAGAGGACGAAGCCAAAGAGAAAGAAAGGAATGAAGGAAACCTGGTCATTACAACCTCCCCACCATAGGAAATTTCGTCCCTAAAATTTGAATAAAACCCACTAAACAAGAGTGTTCTATCAACAATGATTAATTCAACAACATTAACAATTTACAACATTCATGTTCAACTAACATTTGGCGTTTTCCTTATCATTTCCTTATCAAAATGCAATTGCTCAAGCTAGAATTAAATGAAATGTCCACCCCATGGTATTATGCTTTTTATCCTTATTCTCCAACATAATAATTTCTCATATCAAACATCCGGGATGCAACATTCGTGGCAAAATGTTTACACAATATTAAGGTTAGGTCAACAACATACACAACAACCTACTATCAATAATCTAACCCCTCTCCCTTCATTACAAGGAAACATTACAAATTAGAGTAAGCAACTAAACATTTTCAAACAAATCCGGATATTTGGAGTGGACTTCTGCCTCCCTCTCCCAAGTCCCTTCTTCAACTCCATGGTGCCTCCACAACACCTTGACTAACGGTATGGTCTTACCCCGCAACACTTGCTCCCGGGTATCTAGAATTTGAACCGGTTGCTCCTCATAAGAGGCGTCCTCATCTACCTCCAAATCAACCCAATCTTACACGTGAGAAGGATCGGGCTCGTATTTCCTAAGCATTGACACGTGAAACACATTGTGAACCCCCAAAAGTTGTGGCGGTAAGGCTAACCGGTAGGCCACTTCTCCGATTCACTCCAATACCTCGAAAGGCCCAATGAACCTTGGAGACAACTTTCCACTCTTGCCAAACCTCATTAAACTCCATCTAGGTGAAATCTTAAGAAACATGTGATCACCCACATCAAAGGATAAGGGTCGCCTCCTCTTATCTGCATAACTTTTCTGTTGGCTTTGAGCCGTAGCCAACCTTGTACGAATGAGAGTAACTTTCTCGGTCGTCTCCCTCACAATCTCCGGACCCAACAACGGTGTATCCCCTACCTCAGCCCAACAAACCGGTGACCTACAAGGTCGGCCATACAAGGCCTCAAAAGGTGCCATCTCGATGCTAGCCTGGTAACTATTGTTGTAGGCGAACTCAATCAACGGTAAGTGTCTCTCCCAAGACCCCTTGAAATCTAGGACACAAGCTCAAAGCATATCTTCCAAAATCTATATAGTGCGTTCCGATTGCCCATCGGTCTGCGGGTGGTAGGCGGTACTAAAGGTTAACTTGGTCCCCAATGTCTCTTGAAGGCTTTGCCACAATCGGGCGGTAAAACGAGGATCCCTATCTGACACAACGGTGACCGACACCCCATGAAGCTGAACTATCTCCCTAACATACAACTCTGCCAAGTGCTCAACTGAGTCGCTACTTCACATAGGAATGAAGTGTGTGGACTTGGTCAGTCTATCAACAATTACCCAAATGGTATCATTGCCCCGTTGCGTTCTAGGAAGCCCAACTACAAAGTCCATGGTCACGTGCTCCCATTTCCACTCGGCTATAGGTAAGGGTTGTAGCAAACCTGCTGGTCTCTGGTGCTCGGCCTTGACTTGCTGACAAGTAAGGCACTTGGACACAAAGGACGCGACATCCCGCTTCATACCCCTCCACCAAAACTGACGGCTAAGGTCACGATACATTTTGGTGCCTCCCGGGTGTACCGCAAGGCGTGAATGATGGAATTCCCGAAGCACCTCCTCTGTATGAGATTTAGGCACAAATAAACGGTCTAGGTAGCATATACTCTGGTCCGAGTGAATATTCAAACCCTTCTCTTCCTTCCCATTAGAGATCCTATCCCGAATTAACTCTACTTCCCGATCCCGTTGTTGTGCTTCTATAACTTTGCTCATCAAAACAGGTTGAGCACTCAAGCTAAACAATGTTGCACCTCCTTCAGACTCACTCAATTGCAATTCAAACTTGCCGACTTCACCCAACATACTCCACTCCCGAATGGCCACACACGCCAAACTACTCATGGTTTTTTGACTCAAGGCGTCAGTCACTACATTGGCCTTCCCTGAGTGATAGTGTAATTCAAAATCATAGTCTTCTAAAAATTTCATCCATCTATGTTGTCTTAGATTTAAGTCTTTCTGGGAAAACAAATATTTCAAGCTCTTATGGTCGGAGAAAACCTTAAACTTCTCACCATACAAGTGATGCCTCCAAATCTTCAAGGCAAACACTACCGCGGCTAGTTCTAAGTCATGGGCAGGGTAATCCTTCCCATGGATTTTCAACTGTCGGGAGCCATACGCTACAACCTTTCCCTCTTGCATTAAAACACAACCAAGCCCATCCCGAGATGCATCACAAAAGACAGTATACCCCAAACCTCTCTCTGGAATGATCAACACCGATGCCGTGGTCAACCTAGTCTTTAGCTCCTTAAAAGACTTTTCACAAGCTTCACCCCATGCAAACTTAACCCCCTTTCTAGTCAATCTAGTCAAAGGCGTGCCTAATTTAGAAAAGTCCCTCACAAATCGCCGATAGTACCCCGCCAATCCCAAGAAACTCCGGATCTCAAAAACATTTTTAGGTTGCTCCCAATCTTGCACAGAATCTATCTTCGAAGAATCTACTATTACTCCCTCACTTGACACAACGTGGCCCAAAAACTTCACCTCGGGGAGCCAAAACTCACACTTTTCAAATTTGGCATACAACCGATGCTCCCTAAGCAAGTCAAGCACTATCCTCAAATGAGTCTCATGTTCCTCCTCGGAGGTCGAATAGATAAGGATGTCGTCCACGAAGACGACCACAAAACGATCCAAGTACTCCCTAAAAATCCGATTCATCAAGTCCATGAAAGAAGCCGGTGCGTTAGTCAACCCAAAGGGCATTACTAGGAACTCGTAGTGGTGGATGTCCTCCTCCCGGACTCTCAACTGGTGGTATCCCGACCTCAAGTCTATCTTCGAAAAGCAACAAGACCCTCTAAGTTGATCGAACAAGTCGTCTATTCTGGGTAAAGGGTATTTGTTCTTAACAGTGACTCGGTTCAACTTACAGTAATCGATACAAAACCATAACGACCCATCCTTCTTCTTTGCAAAGAGGGTCGGCGCTCCCCAAGGTGACGTACTAGGGAGTA
Source organism: Camellia japonica (assembly GCA_030407325.1). Taxonomy (NCBI): domain Eukaryota; kingdom Viridiplantae; phylum Streptophyta; class Magnoliopsida; order Ericales; family Theaceae; genus Camellia; species Camellia japonica. The sequence continues at coordinate 12,004 of JAPPVO010006872.1, read as the reverse complement.
TGAAGCCCTTGTCTAAATGCTCTTGGAGTTGGATCTTCAATTCATGTAACTCCGCAGGGGCAAATCTATATGGCGCCATAGAAATGGGTGTCGTTCCAGGCACTAAGTCGATAGTGAACTCAATCTCCCGGTGGGGTGGCAAACTGATAAGGTCTTCGGGAAACACCTCCGGGTACTCACACACCACCCTTGGCAACTCAACTCGAGTCCCGACACTCTCACTATTCAAGAGAGTAGCTAGAAGGCTGCTAAGCTCGCTCCTACTACGAGGTTCAAACACCGGTGACAAGGCCCGATCAACCCTATCCCCCAGAAAAAAAAAACAATCGCCACCTGAAGTGCACACTGAGACTCTTTCTCAAAAGCAATCAATCCATGCTTAGAATAACGTCGAAACTGGACATGTCTAACAACACAAAAGCAAACGGAAGTCTATGCCCGGCAACCTCTATCTCACAATCACGACATCCCTGGTCTAGGTCAACTGTACCCCCAACTGGCGACTCAACTCTGAGTGGAGACGCTAACTGTGCCACCTCTAACCCCAATGCGGATGCAAATGCTGCAGATATGAATGAATGCGACGCACCCGTATCTATTAGGACACTGGCCAATGAATTACACACAAAAAATATACGTCTCACGACCGAAGGTCCTGGCATCTGCTCTGGCGCTGTAACAGCATACACATGCCCCTGAGGCCTCTGGTCAACCTGCTCATCCCTTGGAGCATAGGCCTGCTGAACTGACTGTGCCGAAGCGGCTCCCTGGTGGACTCTCGAAGTCTGGACTGAATGGGTCTGCTGATGACTCTGGGTCTGCCTCGACCCGGATACGCCAGAAGCGTCTCCCAACTGCGGGCAAGCTCTCTTCATGTGCCCTGACTGACCGCGCTAGAAACAAGTAGGCCCTTGCCCCCTACTCTGAGACTGAGACTGGTTCTGGGATTGGTTAGGTGGTGGTGGTAACATCTGTTGTCCCCCTCCTTTCTGTGGACACGCAAAGGCCTTGTGACCCAATTGGCCACATTTGAAGCAAGAGAACCCACTCGATGCACTCTTTCCCGAGCCCGCACTAGGCAAGGGGAAAGTGGACCTAGACTACTGCAGCTGGGATTGGGATGTGAAAGTGCTCCTGCTCTTCTTGTTAGGCCTAAAGTCCCCCTGTGACCCTTGGCCCCTAGACCTCGAATTTTGAATTCTCGCCTCCTTGGCCTCCACCATAATCTCCACATGTGCGGCCGCCTCCACAAGGCGATCATACTCTCGGATCATGTTCCCGGCAACTTTGAACAAAATTTTTGTCCTCAACCTCTGCTCGAACTCAAAGCAACGACGCTCTGCCGTCGCTACCAACTTCGGTGCAAACCGGGACAAGCTAGAAAAGTCCGCTTCATACTCGGCCACGGACATATTTAATTGCAAAAGGTCCTTGAATTCCTGCCTCAACCTCTCCCTAGCCATGGGAGGTAGGTACTTGTCTTGGAAGGGCGTCACAAATGCCTCCCATGTTGGTGCTATCCGGCCCTTTGCATACTTCCACCATTGGCCGGCGTCGCCTTTGAGGTAATAACTAGCAAGGGTCACCCTCAACTCCCCATCCTCTATGTGAAGCATATCAAAGGTCTTCACAGTTTGTTCCAACCATTCATCCACCTTCTTTTTGATCGGGCCCACCAGGGAATTCATCCGGCTTGGCCCTTAAAAACTCCCTCGTGTAATGCCCTCAAAATAAACACATAATATATATAATATTGACATGCATTGATATAAGAAAACAAAACATTATTCCATTCATCAGAGTATTCTATTTAAAAGACATTACATGTAACAACGAAAGTAAATGCCCTACGGGCTTACAGCTTTCCAAGCCAACACTTGGCCACAAAATGTGAGTACTAACTCAACTACAAATTAAGCCCTTGGCTTGAGTTTACATGTAATATCAAAATAAAACGAATAACTAAAACAAGTCTTCAAATCCAAATCCTCCCAAGCTAAGTCCTTGGAGGTAGCATATCACTTGGACCTGAAAATGATGTTCCCGTATCGGGTGAGCCACAGCCCAGCAGAAATATACTAAACCAAATATAAGAATTGACTAAAGTAATAGCATTCGATAGATGGTTAACACTTAAAATCAATTATAACACAATTCCGTTTCATGACAATAATGTCCATGACATGTTTCACTTTCCGTTATTATTCAACTTTTCATTATACAAAATGGCTCAGAGCCTGGCCAAACTACAAAACGAGACTACATCTCACATTTTACATTACTTTCAATATCAACAATTCACATGAGGCTAAGGCTCATACTGAAACACTTCCATAAATCAATAAGTACACATATTTATCGTACTAATGGAGTCCATCCCCTTTCTCCTCCTAAACAGGTTTGAGAGTCCATCCCCTATCTTCCCTCAAGCCATGGAGTACATCTCCTATCTCCTCCCAAACAATATGCATATACAATGTATTAAACACTTGTCATACACAATATTAATCAATACACGTATTTGTTGTATTAATTCAACCGTCATATTCAATGACTTATTCAATGATATTAGTTTCCCTAATCAACATGCAATGTCTACAACAATCACGACTATCCTCCACCGATAGCCTAAAACAGTTATTTCTAAACAAGAAGTAAATGTAACAACAAATATAAACTCAACATTTTTCATAGGTGAGTGATTAAATTATCCAACTACACCATTTAATCTCATAATTCCCCAATTTCATGAATTAAACCAAATTCCATACTTTTCCCAAAATTAATTATACAAATTAATTTATTACAACAATCTGGGCTTTTTAAATTATAAATCAAACCCTAGCTTTTCCCAAATTTACCAAACAACACCAACATATCAAAATGACCAAAACTTAGGACAAAACCTACAGTATGGAGTAGGGTATCCCTACCTCGAAGTGAAGAACCCAAACGGAGATGAAGACCAAAGACCAATGTGCTCCAAATCCCAAGTTCTTCAGATTAACACGAAGCCCTCAACCCACTCTATCTTTATAATAAAGGACATAGGGTAGAAACACTCTAAAAATAGATGAAACCTAAGAGATAAGGTAAGTGGAGGGAGAGAGAACACGGACCTAGGGTTTTGAAATCAAAAAGAGGATGAAAAAGTGTATTTAAAACCGCTGCTGCGTATTTATATAAAACAGGCTCGCTTGAGCGAAGGATTGGTCGCTCGAGCTACCAGACACAATAAAGTCTCGCTCGAGCGAATAAAGTCTCGCTCGAGCCAAAAACTCGAAGCTTCAGGTCTGTAATCCAGAAGCTAGCTCGAGCGACAGAATGCTCGCTCGAGCGAAGAACTCGAAAACATACACCTCGCTAGCTCGAGCGAAGGAAATCTCGCTTGAGCCAAGAAACACAATTCTCAAGTTTTAAGCCCAGACGCAGTAGCTCGCTCGAGCGAATAAACCCTAGCTCGAGCGAAGGACCAAAACAAAGAGCTCGCTCAAGCGAAGGGCCAAAATTCTGGGCAGCAACCCTTTGCTCCCAAACACTCCCAACCTGTAACAAACCTGCCCAAAACATCCTATAACTCAAAATTAAGGAATTAAAGGACGACAACAACAAATATATAATAACAGAATCCACGGAACCTAAGTCCGAATACAACAACCAACTGGGGAAAGACCGGGGTCGCTATAACGTCCCCCCCTTAAAGAATTTTGTCCCCGAAATTAAGCACAAGTTTTTGAAAAACAGGTTTTTCTCAAATTCCAACCATATTACATTACAATAATAAACAACTTGACCCAATACCGGTCATTTCATCTCTTATCAAGAGGCATTTCACAATATATGTTTCAACCAGCATTATCAATATGCAATTTCCTTTGAAATTCAACAGTTTTCAATATACGTGATTCTCATTTCCATAACATATTCAATTCCATGATATAACTCCAATTCTACAACACATTCAACATATGCAATGTTACACTAAACTTTTATTATGAGGCAAGTTTCAAAATACTTCCATAAACTCAACATAAACCATGTTTCACAACCTAAGTTATATTCAATACACTTAAGGTTCAATATTACAACAAAATAAACAACATATGCTCAATCATCTACAAATAGATCCGGATATTTCTCTCGGACCTCCAACTCATGTTTCCAAGTGGCTTCTTTCACCCCGTGATGTTTCCACAAAACCTTTACCAAAGGGATGGTCTTGCCTCGCAAAACTTGATCCCTTCTATCCAAGACCCGAACCGGTCTCTCCTCATACGAGGCATCCTCATCTACCTCTAAGTCGGTCCAATCCAATACATGCGATGGATCCGACTCATACTTCCGAAGCATACTCACATGAAACACGTCATGAACTCCGGATAACTGCGGTGGCAAAGCTAAACGATAGGTGTAACATGCCCGGGGGGTACCCGCGCGCGTTAAACAGTTCGGACTCCCGAGATCTCTTTGATCTCAATGTTTCACGAGTGCAATGTGAAACGTAGATGAAAGTCCAGATTTGGCAACTTTTATTGAAAATCCATTTTATTGCAATTTTGTTAAAAATGGACTGCGTCATCAGAACTCAGAGTCGCCACCTAATATTTTGGGAAATTAGGAAACCCATGACTCGGTGCCAAGGCCACTGTTCGTCGTAACCAAGGATGCTTGGCTCGGAACCTTAGGTATGAGAGGGGAAGGTCAATAATGAGCACCCCCGCTCACCCGATCAAAAGATCGGCCTCTACTAAACCATGATATGACTTTTATTTTCTTTATATGTTTATGTTCTGATTATTTTAGTAAATCCTAAAATTTACTATGTGAAGCATACAAGTATAGACTAGTTTGCTCAAATTGGAACAATTCAACTTCATGTTTGTTTTGAAAAGGGTTTGAATTTGCCACTTGACAAAGTGGGCTTAAGACGTACATTTATTGAATTATTCCAATTCAAACAACAAGCCTTCATCCACAGGCATTCAAACAGTTTATCACTTAAACAAATAGCCACATGGTAGGATGCTAAACATAATAAGAAAATCACACACAAATGGGATGCTAAAGCATAAAAACTCACAGATTGACCGACGTCCCTCAAACGACTACAAAACAAAAGTTAGTAAAATATGCATGATCTTATATACAGAATCCTAATGCAATTCACTCATGAGATGCACTAAAGATTTGGCTTCTAGAATATGGCATGTGAATCATCTTAAAACATCCGATAGCACACAGAATCATGGGATAATCAATTGAAGCATAAAGATGCAAATTTAGCCAAATCTTATGCATGGATCATGGATGTAAAGCAGGGATATGCATGGTATGTCAAGATATATACATACACACAGTTAGGGAAAGCGATAAAGAACGGGATAGAAAGAAGCGGGGTGGGGGAATTATTACAACACCTTAAATATTACAAATCCGAATGAGGGAGAGAGGAGAGAAAAATAAAATAAAATAAAACCTCACAACAAACTCAAAAATAAAATAAAATAAAATAAAAAAATTCATCGCTAGCACAAAGATCCATATGTCTTCAATCTCTTAGACCTGCACACCTCAGCCCATGTCAAGTCATCTTCAATGGAGGTCCTGCCACTTAAGCCACTCAAAATTTGAAATTGATCAGGAACTTCAAGTGGGGATATATTCACTCAAATATTATAATCGAGAAATTTCCAGTGGGAATATATCCACTCAAATATCCACCCATGATTCAGATTTATACATATAACATATGTATAATTGAGGAAAATGGCAGATAACACCCATGACTCACATATTATACATATAAAATATATATACAAAAAAAAAAAAAATGGCATGACACCAATATTATACATATAAAATATATATATATATACATAAAGAGAGAGAGAGAGTGAGTGCCATGTGGGTCTCTAAAGAGAGAGAGAGAGTGAGTGCCGGGTGGGTCTCTAGAGAGAGAGAGCCGGGTCTCTAGAGAGAAGTGCCGTGGGTGTGTGGGTGTGTGTTATGCATGGGTGTGTGCATGGGTTTCTTGGGTTGTTGCTGCCGTGGGTTTGGCGCTATGATGCATGGGTCTGTGAGGTGCCGAAAGAGAGGGAGAGGACCTCAACCCATGTGTGTGTCGTGTGTCCTAGAGAGAGAAAGACAAACCCGTGTGTGTGTATTGAATGGGTGTGCTGGGTTTGCTGTATGTGTGTGTGCATGTGAGTGTGTCAATGGTGAGTCTTGTGTGAGCTGTGTGTGTTTAGAGAGAGAGGAGAGGGAGTTGTGCTTGTGTGTGCATGGTGTGTGTTAGAGATGGTGAGGTTGATGGTGTGTGTGTGTGCTGCCGGGTGGCCACGGTGGTGGTGGTGGTGTTGTGTGTGTTAGCTGTGAGGGAGGGAGAGAGCCATGTGAGAGAGAGTTCGAGTGGGTGTGTTTTGTGCTGTCATAGCCGTGTGTGAGTGTCTGCTGGGTGGTGTTTCAGTAATGGGTGTGGTATCTCATGTGCATGTGAGTGGGAGAGGTGGGTTGTGCATGATCTCCCTCTCCAAGCCGAGAGGGAGAGAGAGTTAGTCCATCATTCTTTTCCTATGCCGTGTGTGCTGCCATGGTGGTGTGGTGGTGCTGTGTTTGGGTTCTCCCCCGAGAGACCAGAGAGAGAGGGATATCATCTGTATTTCTCTCCCCGAGCCCCCCCCCCCATGTGCTGTATTCTTCTCCTTTTGTTTACTCTTTCCCTCATCCTTTTCTATTCATCCACGAGGCCACCCACGAGGCCACTCAAAACAACCAACAAACATAAATATTTATTCTTAATCTTTTTCTTTTTTCTCTTTTTTTTTTTTTTTTCTTTTCTTTACAAGTGTTCTTTTTTTATTATTTTTTATTATTTTTTTTATTTTCTTTTGTTTTAAAAATAGTTATCAATTTATATAAAACACACTGAAAAGATATGTACACACCTAATTTAATACACACACATAAAATGATAAAACACACATAAAATTATAAAACACTACAAATTACCAAAATATTAGTGATGGCCAAAAATGGGTGAGGTTGGTCAAAATAAAATGCCCAAGTCTTAGGACCGGTCAAAATGGGGTGTCTACAGTTGCCCCTCTTTGACAGAGCTCGAAGTCATGAAATGACGTGAGTGAATGTCAAAGCCAGAAGACGACCCTTTTGACAAGGCCGTAAGACTTGGGCAATCACACAAAATGCAATGCATGTGGTTGAACCCGAAAGTTGCCTACGTATCCCTTTGCAAGGAATCAAACCAGCGTAGTTCAGGGGCATAATGCAAATGATATACACAAAATGCAATTTGAAAGTTGGACTTACACGCTTCGCGAAGCCGGTTTGTTTGAAAATTCATGATTATGCAAGAGAGGGAAGACCTCTACCAAGAGAAATCAACATCCTAACGCATCTCACGCGAGAGGAGAATGGGTGGTGTAAACAGACAGGCGCACCTGCTGTTTTTAACCGAGTGACATCAACAACTTAACGTGTCTCACACGAGAGGAGAAATGGTGGTATAAACAGACAGGCGCACCTACTGTTTTTAACCTAAGTGAATCAACATCCTAACGCGTCTCACACGAGAGGAGAAGGGGTGGTATAAACAGACAGGCGCACCTGCTGTTTTTAACCGATTTTGAAGATTGGACTTATACGCTTACGCGAAGCCGATTTAACGAGTGGACTTATACGCTTACGCGAAGCCGATTTAACGAGTGGACTTATACGCTTCCGCGAAGCCGATTTAACGAGCGGACTTATACGCTTCCGCGAAGCCGATTTAACGAGTGGACTTATACGCTTCCGCGAAGCCGATTTAACGAGTGGACTTATACGCTTCCGCGAAGCCAATTTAACGAGTGGACTTATACGCTACGCGAAGCCGATTTAATGAGTGGACTTATACACTACGTGAAGCCGATTTAACGAGTGGACTTATACGCCTAAGCGAAGCCGATTTAACGAGTGGACTTATACGCTTACGCGAAGCCGATTTAACGAGTGGACTTATACGCTTACGCGAAGCCGATTTAACGAGTGGACTTATACGCTTACGCGAAGCCGATTTAACGAGTGGACTTATACGCTTATGCGAAGCCGATTTAACGAGTGGACTTATACGCTTCCGCGAAGCCGATTTAACGAGTGGACTTATACGCTTCCGCGAAGCCGATTTAACGAGTGGACTTATACGCTTCCGCGAAGCCGATTTAACGAGTGGACTTATACGCTTACGCGAAGCCGATTTAACGAGTGGACTTACGCTACGCGAAGCCGATTTAACGAGTGGACTTATACGCTACGTGAAGCCGATTTAACGAGTGGACTTATACGCCTACGCGAAGCCGATTTAACGAGTGGACTTATACGCTTACGCGAAGCCGATTTAACGAGTGGACTTATACGCTTACGCGAAGCCGATTTAACGAGTGGACTTATACGCTTACGCGAAGCCGATTTAACGAGTGGACTTATACGCTTACGCGAAGCTGATTTAACGAGTGGACTTATACGCTTACGCGAAGCCGATTTAACGAGTGGACTTATACGCTTACGCGAAGCCGATTTAACGAGTGGACTTATACGCTACGCGAAGCCGATTTAACGAGTGGACTTATACGCTTACGCGAAGCCGATTTAACGAGTGGACTTATACGCTATGCGAAGCCGATTTAACGAGTGGACTTATACGCTTACGCGAAGCCGATTTAACGAGTGGACTTATACGCTTACGCGAAGCCGATTTAACGATTGGACTTATACGCTTACGCGAAGCCGGTTTAACGAGTGGACTTATACGCTTACGCGAAGCCGGGTTGGCAAGTGGACTTACACACTACGCGAAGCCGGGGTGGCAAGTGGACTTACACGCTACACGAAGCCGATTTAACGAGTGGACTTATACGCTTACGCGAAGCCGGTTTAACGAGTGGACTTATACGCTTACGCGAAGCCGAGTTGGCAAGTGGACTTACACGCTACGCGAAGCCGAGGTGGCAAGTCATGATTTGTGCAATGCAATACAATGTCATGGAATGCTGGCTATATTTGCAACTTTCCCTATTCTCCAACAGGGTGACAGACTAGGTTGGTTCAGTTTCCAGAGTTGAGGCGCGTACAAGCTATCTCAACCTATGGGGTTGCCATACAGATTTCAAGCCGGGGATACACCCCTGGGTATTTAAACCAGACTTTAGTCTCGAAAATCCCGAACCTTTTGCGTTCTAGGCATCGCCATTCGAACTCTAGTTTCCACCGTCTCAGTTGATCTCCTAGGAACTCATTACGAACACAGTCAGGTGACTATTCCAGACCGATTAAAGTCGTTCGGGCACGACAAACACCAAAGGAATTGCACCTTTAGAGGATTTAAGGTCTCCTAGACCAGGGAGAGTGTACAAGATGGTGCGATGCTCAAGATAGCGCGATTGAAATTGATGCACAAAGCAGTACGGTGCCCAAAGTAGGGCGATGGAAATTGATGCACAAAGCAGTGCGGTGCCCAAAGCAGGGCAATTGAATTTGATGCACAAAGCAGTGCGGTGCCCAAAGCAGGGCGATTGAATTTGATGCACAAAGCTGTGCGGTGCCCAAAGCAGGGCGATTGAATTTGATGCCCAAAGCAGGGCGGTGCCCAAAGCAGGGCGGTTGAATTTGATGCCCAAAGCAGGGCGATTGAATTTGATGCCCAAAGCAGGGCGGTGCCCAAAGCAGGGCGATTGAATTTGATGCCCAAAGCAGGGCGGTTGAATTTGATGCCCAAAGCAGGGCGGTGCCCAAAGCAGGGCGATTGAATTTGATGCCCAAAGCAGGGCGGTGCCCAAAGCAGGGCGATTGAATTTGATATGCACAAGATAATGCGATGGAATTGAAATTGAAATTTGAGTGGTAGGTGCACGAAGTGAGATTATTGTGCGATAGATGCACAGAATGAAAGAAGGAATTGTATGTTCGAACCAAATACCGTATACATATACCATGTACAAACAAAATACATACGAATACGGCAATATACACGGACAAATAACAGACCTATACACAGACACAGACATATACAGTATATATACACGTATATATGACACAGACATATACGGACCTATACACAAACATATATGGATATATACACAGATATATATACGGATATATCTTTTCTGGGCTTGCTGTTTTCTCTCTTTTCTTTTTTTTTTTTTTTTTTTTCTTTTTTTTTCTTTTTTTTTTTTTTTTTGTTTTTGTTTTTGGAGTCTCTATAATCGGGGATCCCCTGACTGTAACAAAATCAGTTTCTGTTTTGCTCATCAATGGCGTGACTGACATATCAGTTTGAATTTGAAAACATTTTTGTTTGATTGAATTTGAGAGTGATTGAATTTTGAACTCTAAATTAAACATTGATTCTATACTGACCTGAATCAAAGAATGACTTAACGAAACAAGAACGAAGCAAAATATACACTGACTAGTATAAATACACCGACTGGTATAAATATACTGACTGGTATAAATACACTGACTGGTATGAATACACACTTATATACACTGACTGGTATGAATACACACTTATATACACTGAATAGTTGACTCGAGCGGTGGAGAAGACAGAATCTCTAACTCGACTATGCCCCTAGTTCATTGCCTTGACCCTTTTTTGTCTCTTGATTTTTTTTTTTGTAAAAATGTTTTGACCAACATAAGAGTTAGATTAGCATACTTATTCCATTTTCTGTTTTGAAATCACGTAAGCTAAACTCTGAGCACTGAAAATTTTCCTTTTTCAAATCCAAAGAATGGTCCAAGTTTTGCAAAAAATGGAACAATTTTCGAGAAAAATTAGTCAGCTTCATTCAAATTAATCAAACCCTATTTTTGCAAATGGTCACTACTCAACTAACATGGAATCAATCATTGAGGTGCATAGTCCCAAGCCAGATAATCAAAGGGGATAACCAAACCGAGCCGATTTGACCCAAGCTATCCGAACCGAATGAAGCCGAGCAGAACCGGACCGGACCGAACCGAACCGAACCGTCGAACCGAACTAAACCAAGTTAAATCAAACCAATTGAACTGAGCAGAACGAAGATACACCAATCAAACACGGATAGGACAACCAAGTCGACTAAAGACACACCAAGCAAACATGGACAAGATGAATGAGTTGAAAAATTATTAGGGCCGAACTTCGAGATGAAGCTACCTACGTATCCCAAAGATAGGAATCAGGCCATCGTAGTTCGGGGTGAGGGTCACTCGGGTATTGACACTCTCCTTTTGTGCTCTAACTTTTGCCAAAGCCACCCTTTCGGGTTTTCAACCTTGCGAGCTTTTTTTTATTTATTTTTTATTTCCTTTTCATTTTTTGTTTTTCATTTTGTTCATTTCATTTTTTTTTATGTCTTTTGAGTTTCTATTTTTTTTTGTTTTTCTGCTCTAACTTTTGCCTGGAACGCCTTTGTATCGAGTTTGAGAAGAAGTTGAGGTGCGGTCTCAAGCTGAGAGTTGGAGGGACTATGATTCGAGATTATGGACGTCTGGTTGATGCTGCAGCCCATATGGAGATCATGATGCAGGAGGAGGTAGAGGGGCAGAAAGGCTCCAAGAGGAGTCAGGATGGCCAGAGTGATGGCAAGAGACAGAGAGGTTTTAACCCTCAGCAGTCTCAGGGTAGCTTTACTAGATCTACTTTTCCAGTGCCGAGTGGAAGTTCTGGGAAGGGCAGCCAGGGAGACATTACCTGTTTCAAGTGTGGCCAGCTGGGCCACAAGTCTCCAGTTTTCCCGCAGAAGGGAGGAGTATAGAGAGCAGCATCATCTTCGGCTCGATCTCAGAGTCAGAGTCAGGGTAAAGGCCTGCCGCTCTCATGTTATCAGTGTGGTCAGGCAGGGCACATGAAGAGGTATTGCCCGCAGTTGAGTGGCACATCTGGTGCATCTGGTTTGAGGCAGACTCAGAGTCATCAGCCAGCTCAGTCAGTTCAGGCCTCGAGGGCCAATCAGGGGGC
>JAPPVO010006871.1:0-19449 GCA_030407325.1 Camellia japonica | reverse complement strand
AGAGGACTCCTCACCAATGGACTAATGGTTAAAGAATGGATTACTAAGTTAAAATGAGTAAACAAAGTAGAACTAAAAGTGAACAAGATAAGATTTGGTGTGTTCAATCGGACGTTAATTGAACACATGGAACTTAAACCATTTCATACTTGCTAGTGATGAAAGGATTCAAGCCTCCAAAGGTCAACCACTTCCTTGATCCTTCATGAAAAGGAGGGGGTTAGAGTCTCATTTTGCATTTATTGAACTTGCACAATTGGTTTCACAAGCCATCGTGTAATGAAATTTCTTGATTGATGGTTTATGAATCAAATTTTGTCCCTTCTTTGATTTCCCCATGAAAAGGAGAGGCAAGTGTGCAAACAACCCGTGAGAATACACTGTTTTGTTCTGTTTACTCTTTATTGCAGCAAGAAAGTCCAAGTTATCAGTGGCCGACAGCCACCACCAGTAGCCGACCGGCCACCAGTGGTAGCCGACCGGCCCATTGTCAGCCATCAGTGAAATTTGCACAGTGTGTTGGTAAGGTGGAGTGGAGGTGTTCTGGAGGTGGGCAGCATTGTTGGTATTCAATGTGCAAACAGAGGCATTCAGTAGCAAGGCAATGGCTTTTAAGGTGGAAACCGAGCATGCATGGGCCTCCCTCGCTTCCCGGGATTAGCTAATTAGTTTAATTAGCAATAGACCAAATATGTGTTATAATTAATTAGTTGTAGCTAATTAAGTGTTGTAAATAATTAGTTAGTTTAACTAGTTATTCAATTTCGTTTTGTAATTAGTTAACTAGAATAGTTAATTAATTCGGTTTGTAATAATTAGTTAGTTAGTATAGCTAGTTAATTAGTTTCAAATTTTGTATTAGTTAGCTTAATTAGCGTAACTAGTTGATTAGCTTATTCATTCGGACCCTCCTTCGTGAGGGCGTAATGTTGTAATAAGTGTGCGTGCGTGTGTGTATGTCTTCCAATCCCATGTCTTTCTCCCTTTTTATTTACCTATTTTTGATGGTTAGATTAGGAACATGTTTCAATAAGTATATCTTATGCTTGCATCCATTCATTCGTATTGTATGCACCGATGCCTATGTGCTTAAATGCTAAACTACTTGGATTACTGTGGATGAAGGCTTGTTGTTTGAATTGGAACGATTCAACGAATGTGCGTTTTAAGCCCATTTTGTTGAGTGACAAATCATATTTTAGGCCCACTATGTTTGGTGGCAAATTCGCAACTTTAAGTCCACTTGAGGTGGCAAATTCAAACTATTTTCGCAAACAAATATGAGTTGAATTGTTCTAAATTAAGCAAACTAGTCTATACTTGCTTGTGCGCATCACATAATAAAGCTAGCCTAATAATCAGAATAAGAGCACATAATGTTTATAAAAATTCATATCATGATTAGTAAAGGCCGATCTTTGATCAGGCGAGCGGGGGTGCACAATTCATGACCTTCCCCTCTCGTACCTAAGTTCCCAAGCCTAGACAACTTTGGTGATGATGGACACATGGCCTTCGGCACAAGTCAGGATTTCCTAAATTTTCCCAAAACAAAAAATATTTAGGTAGCGACTCTGTATCTGGTAAAGCAGTCCAATTTTGGCATTTTTTATCCTAAAATCAATTTTTCCAAAAGATTTGCCGAATTTGGATTCTTTGGTGATTATCAATTTCACATTGCACTTGTGAGATTAGATTTATAACCGCAGGAGTCCGAACTGTGAGGGCTTCTTTTCAAATCTTCCGAAAGGGGGTGCGAAAAAGGTGAGCTACAAGAGTGAAACAATTCAGACCCATCAGTCTTTGTAATGTGACCTACAAAGTCATTACACAAATTTTGGTGGATCAAATTAGACCTCTCCTCGATAATATTGTGAGACCTAATTAGAGTAGCTTTATCTCTAGTAGGAATACCAGTGATAACATTATCATTATGCAATAAGCTATTTATTTTATGGGACATATGAAAGGTAAAGCTGGTAATGTGGTCATGAAAATTGATCTTGAGAAGGCCTATGATAACATATCCTGGCACTTTCTTAGAGAAACTCTTCATGAGTTTAATCTAAATGAGAAGTGGATTGAACTCATCATGTGTTGTGTCACTATTGTGCAATCTTCTATTTTGTGGAATGTTGAAGCTTTAGAGGGGTTTAGACCTATGAAGGGTCTAAGACAAGGGGATCCCTTATCTATTTGTGCTTTGTATGGAAAGGCTTTCTAACATGATTACCCATTTGGCTGAAAACAAAAACTGGAAGGGTGCAACAATTGCAAATGGTGAACCTTGCATTACTCACCTTTTCTTTGTAGATGATCTTATTTTATTGGCCAAGGCTGTTTCTAGACATTGTGACTTGATTGCTAAAGTTATGGAAGAGTTTAGCTCAATTTCTGGACTTAAAATCAATTTCCAAAAATCAAAGCTTTTTGTGTCACCTAACATTGACAGAAGAAAGGCTAGGGAGTTGAGTAGTATATGTAATATTCCTATTACTTCTGATTTGGGGAAGTATCTGGGAGTACCTATTTTACATCAAAAAGCTAACCGTAGCCATTTTAACTTTATTTTGGAAAAATGCAAAGCAAGTTGGCTGGGTGGAAAATGAAAATCCTGTTGGTAGGAAGAACAACTTTGATCCAATCTGTTACATCTGCAATCAACATATTCCATGCAAACCCTGGCAATCCCCAACAGGGTGTGTAATGATATTGATTGTATTAATCGAAATTTCCTCTGAGGAGATACTATGGATAGGAAGGGAATTCATCTTGTTCAATGGGATGATGTGTGTAAGAGCAAAATGTTTAGGGGGCTAAGAATCACGAAAGCTAGTGAGCAAAATGTTGCCCTGCTCTCCAAGCTTGGATGGAAAATTCTTAATAATGAGAATAGCTTGTGAATTAAAGTTCTCAAGCCAAATATCTCAAAAATTCCAGTCTTTGCAACTGGAATAAAAGAAAGAAGGCTTCTCATGTGTGGAGAAGTATAGCAAAATCCAAGAACATCTTGAAAAAATGGGTTAAATGGTCCATTGGTGCCAATTCTAGTGTCCATCTGTTGAGCGATTGGTGGTGTGGTGGTGTGGTGACCAACCACTGGAAGATACTATTCCCCACTCCCTAATCCCCCCCTAATGTTGGTTCTGAGCTGATTAAGGTGAATTCTCTCCTTAATGAAGAAAGTGATTGGGATGTGAATACTATTAACCAGAGTTTCCTATGTTGGGATCTGGGATCCCGCCCAAGACCTTATAGAAATCAATGCAAGCAGAAAAACACCATGCACCAGAGAACACAAATATTTACGTGGTTCGGCAATTGCCTACGTCCACGGAGAGTAATGTATTATCCGGAGAAAAATGATTACAGAACACTTTCTCACATACACTCTCACTCTCTCAATTCTCTCTGTGTTTGCTCTCTTGCTCACAGATTGTTGTTGTTTTATTCTTCTCCTCTCAGCCTCTCCATATATATACACCTATAAATGGTAGTAGGTGAAACCCAGCCAGCTTGCAATCTTCCTTTCGGTGGTGATCCGTCCACCTTTGCGGCACCTTTGCGGCTTGCAGCCGTCTTCCTTGACAAGCTTGGCAATGCTTCACATGAGGAGAAGCTTCTTCCTCCTTATGAGCTGGATCCAACAATTCTCCCCCTCCAGCCCATAAGGATAACTGACTTCTCACTTGAAGTCCATCCCGGTCAGAATCTTGCAAACTTCCAGTTTGTCTCTGGTGACACTTTTGGTCATCATGTCAGAAGGATTCTTGTCTGTGTGAATCTTCACTAGCTTCATCAGCTGCTTTTCCATCACTTCTCGTATCCAATGATACCGGACATCAATGTGTTTTGTACGTGAATGGTACATGGAATTCTTGCTCAAGTCAATTGCACTTTGACTATCACAATGTACCTTGTAATCTGCTTGCTGTAGTCCCAATTCTTGGAGAAACCGCTTTAACCACAACATTTCCTTTCCAGCATCGGCGGCAGCAATGTACTCTGCCTCTGTTGTAGATAAAGCAACACACTTTTGTAGTTTGGACTGCCATGAAACAGCTCCCCCTGCAAAGGTGAATAGAAATCCTGATGTAGACTTTCTACCATCAAGATCACCTGCCATATCGGCATCTGTAAAACCCTCCAAAATTGGTTCAGCTCCCCCGAAACATAAACACATCCTTGAAGTTCCCTTCAAGTACCGAAGAATCCATTTGACCGCCTCCCAATGCTCTTTCCTGGATTGGCGAGGAATCTGCTCACAACGCCAACTGCGTGAGCTATATCTGGCCGGGTACACACCATTGCATACATCAAACTTCCTACTGCGGAAGAATAAGGGATTGCCTCCATTTCTTTCCTTTCAGAGCTGGTTGTGGGACACAAACGCTTTGACACATTGAAATGGTTGGCCAGTGGTGTGCTGACTGGCTTGGCATCTTTCATGTTGAACCTTTCAATTACCCGTTCAACATATTTCTCCTGTGACAGCCATATCTTCTTGGCTTTCCTGTCACGAACAATCTTCATGCCCAAAATTTGCTGTGCTGGGCCTAAATTCTTCATGTCAAAATACTGCGACAAGTCCTTTTTCAACTTGTTGATCATAGTAGTATCCTGTCCGATGATCAGCATATCATCGACATACAACAGTAGGATAATGAAGTTTCCATCCGAAAACCTGCGGAAATATACACATTGGTCTGCCACCGTTCTTGTGTACTCGTGATCCACCATAAATGAATCAAACTTCTTGTACCATTGTCTCGGCGCCTGTTTCAGGCCGTAGAGACTCTTCTTCAGTTTGCAGACGAGTTTCTGTTTTCCTTGAACTTCAAATCCTTCTGGTTGCTCCATGTAGATCTCTTCCTCCAACTCACCATGGAGAAAGGCAGTCTTGACATCCATTTGTTCTACTTCCAGATTCAAGCTAGCTGCTAATCCCAGAGCTACTCGAATAGAAGTCATCTTCACAACTGGGGAGAAGATCTCATCAAAATCAATTCCTTTCTTCTGCCCAAAACCTTTGACTACTAAACGAGCTTTATGCTGCAATAGTTTACCATTTCCATCTTTCTTCAACTTATACACCCATTTGTTCTTCAAGCTCTCCTGTCTCTTGGAAGTGGAACAAGCTCATAAGTGTGGTTCTTCTGCAAAGAACTCATCTCCTCCTTCATGGCTTGCATCCAACAGTCTTTCTCTGTATGACTCTTGGCTTCTGAAAAACTCTCGGGCTCCCCCTCATCAGTAATCAGAATATACTGAGAAGCGGGATATTTGGTTGATGGTACGGCAGCTCTTCCAGATCTCCGCAACTGAGGCCCAGTTGCCTCTGTTTGAGGGGGTTGCTCCCCCTGCTCAATACCCTCCTCATCCGGGTCTTCATCTCTTTCCTCCTGATCCTCAATTTCTGGCATAGGATCCTGCAACTCTGGCACTTCTTGTTGCACATCATCACATCTAGCATTTTGTGGTGGCTGGGGAGATGGAAACAAGTCTGGAGTGATGACATCTCTAGACTTTGCAGATTTCTCAAAATCTGCTACTGTCTGGTCTTCTTGGAACACAACATCTCTGCTTCTGAATATCTTCTTATTCACTGGGTCCCACATCCTGTACCCAAACGCTGCATCTGAATAGCCC
Organism: Camellia japonica; assembly: GCA_030407325.1. Classification (NCBI taxonomy): domain Eukaryota; kingdom Viridiplantae; phylum Streptophyta; class Magnoliopsida; order Ericales; family Theaceae; genus Camellia; species Camellia japonica. The sequence continues at coordinate 13,800 of JAPPVO010006871.1, read as the reverse complement.
ACAAATATGCATGGAGTGGACTTGTCATCAAGCTTCTGTCTGTTTTCCTTGGAGATGTGTGCAAAGGCCTTACACCCGAAGACTCTCAAGTGAGAATATGATACCTTTCTTCTGGACCAGACTTCCTGAGGTATCGCAAAATTCAACGGGACTGAAGGCGACCTGTTGATGAGGTAACAGGCTGTACTGGCGGCTTCAGCCCAAAATGACTTTGGCAACTTTGCCATTTTGAGCATACATCTGACTCTTTCTATAATAGTGCGGTTCATCCTCTCTGCCACACCATTGTGTTGTGGGGTGCCGGGAACTGTTGTCTCGTGCCGGATGCCTCTGCTGGCACAGTATGCTGCAAAAGCATTGGAAGTGTACTCGCCTCCATTGTCTGTGCGAAGACACTTCAACTTCTTCCCGGTCTCTCTTTCCACCATTGCATGGAACTCCTGAAAGTGCTGAAATACCTCATCCTTTGTCTTCAGGAAATACACCCACAACTTCCTTGATGCATCATCAATGAAATTCAGAAAATACTTGCGGCCGCCATATGACTCCACTTCGATTGGGCCACAAACATCCGAGTATACCATATTGAGCACTTCTGTTTTCCTCTGCTCGTTGAACTGAATGATACTCGATGTTGCTTGCCATAAAGGCAATGATCACAGGGCTTCAAGACACTCCCTTTGGGTAAGGGTATCCTGGATTGCTTTGCCAATAGATGCAATCCCTTCTCACTCATGTGAGCCAGTCTTCTGTGCCATAAGTCCGGTGACTCCTTGTCTTCTGCTGCATTAAGACTTTCCAGACAGATCTTCGTTTGAGTCTTATACAGTGTTGAAGACATCTCTCCTCTGGCGATTGTCAAAGCTCCTCCTGTCAGCTTCCAACGGCCATTTCCGAATGTACTTGTATAGCCCTGTCGGTCCAGGGCGCTTCCGGAGATAAGATTGAGGCGCAAATCTGGAACATGCCTCACATCTTTGAGAACCAGCTTGTTCCCGACATTAGTTTGAATACTAATGTCTCCAATACCCACGATCTTCGAATAGCTAGAATTCCCCATTCGAACAGTGCCAAAATCTCCAGCGTTGTACGAGCTGAAGAGTTCTCTGTGGGAAGTGGCGTGATAGGATGCAGCTGTGTCTATCACCCATTCTGTGTAGCTGTGGTCAACCACGTGAAGGCAATCTTCCTCTTCACCAACTGCAAGAAGTATTTCTCAGTTGTTGTGGCTGTTGTGTTCTCATCTCCTTTTGACTTACTGCTTTGGCCTTTATCTTTCCGGCTTGGGCAGTTTCTCTTTATGTGACCCTCCTGGCCACAGTGATAGCAAGTGAAGCTGGAGTTACCTCGTCCTTTGTTGTCTCTGGATTTACTCCTGTTCCAGCTGCCTCTACTCTTGCTTCTTCCTCTACCTCTTCCTTTACCTCTGTCTCTGTCTCTGCCTCTATCTTCTGTGACAAGAGCATGGGACTGGTTACCTCCCATGTCTTTCCTTCTTGTCTCTTCATTGTACAAGGCGTCGGTGACCATACTCATGGTCAGTTTCCCTTCTGGTGCAGAGGTGCTGAGAGAAACCACCAATGTCTCCCAGCTGTCCGGTAAAGAACTGAGCAGTAAACGGCTTGCATTTCATCATCCAATCGCATCTTGACGGTTGCAAGCTGATTCACCAGATTTTTGAATTCACTGGTATGCTCAGCAATAGACACACCATTCCTCAACTTCAGATTTACTAGCCTCCTCATCACCAAGGCTTTGTTTCGGGTGGTCTTTGACTGGTACATGTCGTTTAACATCGTCCAAAGAACATATGCATCTGTCTCTTCGGCGACATGATGGAACACACTGTGGTCTATCCATTGTCTGATACAAGCGATAGTCTTGCGGTTCATCTTTATCCAGTCATCATCTTTCATTCCTTTAGGTTTAACCCCTTTTATAAAAATGGGGTCATGCAAGTCTTTTAAAAACAGGATGTCTTCCATCTGTGACCTCCAAATTGCATAATTAGAAGGAGTTAACTTGAACATAGAATCTGAAGTGGATGTAGAAGCCTCCATCGTGTTCTGTCTTTTTACAAACAATTCCAAATGCAAAATCTGACCATACGGATGTGTCCGGAATACTCCAAATAGTCGAAAATCACTATTGGATCGTCAAAAACGGACTCAGAATGGCTCAGATCGGGCCAAAACAGTTTCGACGGTTCAGATCTGCGGAATCAGGTGCGCCTGCGAAGCACCGGATGATTCCCCGGTCAACGGCTCGGTCAATCGGCGCGGTCAACGGCGTGGAGCTCCGGCGCGGCGCGGCTGATCGGCGCGGCGCGGCTCACGGTCAACGGCTTCGGTCAAGCGGCTCGGCTTCTGGCGCGGCTCGGCTTATCGGCTCGGCGCGGCTCGCAAGTCAGCGGAAGCTATTATTAAAGAAAAAACCCCCTCTTCCCCCTCTTTACAACTCGAATACTGATCAACCACTGATCAACCACACTGGAAGGGATCTCCAGATGGTTGCTTTTCAACATCCAGTACTTATAGTTTGTCTATGGAACATGATGAACAAAGCGAAAACTGGCAGTGGCTTTGGAAATGCAAACTTCCCCAAAAGATTAAGTGCTTCCTTTGGGTTGTGCTTCATGGAAAGCTTCTAACTAATTGTATGAGGGTGAAGAGGGGGTTAACTGAAAACCCATCCTACCCTTTTTGCAACAATTTGGAAGATTTGGATCATCTTTTTAGAAACTGCTCTAATGCTAAGGCTGTGTGGATGGCTGTTTTTACTAAAAATTGGTACCTAGAGATGAGAAATTCATCTTGGAGGAACTGGATTTTAAGTAACTTAAAAAGAAAAACAGTGTTGGTAACAATACTCCTTGGTACATTGTGTTTTTAGTTGTTCTTTGGCAAATTTGGAAAAGTAGAAACTCAAAAATTTTTGAAAACAAAACTCTTAGCATTGTTGAGAGTGTCAAATTTATATCAGTTTTTTCTAGAGAAATTAACCAAGCTTTTAGAATGTCTGTTACTAACCCAAGATCAACACTTATGCTAATCAAGTGGATGCTTCCTCCTTCAGGTACCCTCAAGATGAACATTGATGGATGCTACAGAATTGCCAAACCTGGAGGCTTTGGAGGACTGATTAGAGATGAAAAGGGAGCATGGATTTGTGGCTTCTATGGCAGACTAGAAAACTGTACCAGCCTTGAGACAGAGCTATGGGCTGTGTACAAAGGCCTTACCATTATCCTCCAAAAAGGCTTCAACAAAGTGATTATCGAAACAGATGAGGAGGAAGCGGTGAAACTACTTGTAGAACTGGAGAAAAACATTTTCTCATAGGCTTAGTGGAAGATGCAAGAATAATTTTCAATGGATGTCAATGCACTGCACAACACGTCTATAGAGAAGGTAATCTATGAGCAGACGCATTGGCCAAGCTCGAGGCAAATCAACCTGAGGATATGCTTGTTGTTAATGACCCACCTGCAGAAATCAGAGCTCTCCTAGTTTCAGACATGGTGGGCTTAGTTAGGGAAAGGGCTTAGTCTCAGTTTTGTTGTTTTAATTCAGATGTATCTATAAAAAAATAAATAAATAAGAAAACAAGTATGAGATAGTCATAATGTGATGTATATTATCCCATCCATGCCAATGCCATAACTATTGACAACACTGATAATCCAAGACAAAAGATTGGAGTCCTTCAAAACACACACTTAATCCAAAATAATTAAATTACACACTTGAATTATTTATTTAAGTAACTACATCCTTCGCGAAAGAAATAGAGGACCTAAGCAAAGATGGTACCAGCAGCTCCACTTCGTATACCACGAACTCACCATCACAAGCTCATGTCTTACGTGTAGCAGCTTCCCTTGAAAATATAGCAACAAAAAAAAAAAAAAAAGTTAGACAATATCAATTATCACTTAAAGCAAAATAAATATTGGGCGGCCATTAATAGTTTGTAAATAGGAGTTATTTTAGAATCATGGAAAAATCTAAATGCTTAGAATCTGATCATAAAATTAGATATAATCATGAGATGGAATCCATTAAAAATGTGTATCTTATCATCCCATATGAAAGGATTGTAAAATCATAGAAGAGTTGCAAAATCATTGCGTAAAAGAGCACCTTAAGTTCATTTATTAGGCTTGAAAAAAAGAAAAGAAAAAAAAAGGAAGCATAAACGGCCATTTGATTGAGCACATTGTTACACGATTTAGTTGATTTTATAAAGGGTGAATTACGCTAACAGTCCTTATAATTTGGAGCTTGTGTCACTTTGATCCTTGACTTTTCAATTATGGTACATTTGACTCTGAATTTTGAATATTGTTCTAAATAAGGACAATCAAATATATTTTCTTTGTAAATGGTCCATTTCAAGGGCAAAATTGTCATACAATTTATTTTGTATTGGTTAACTTGTATGTTATTTTTTAATGTAATGACATTTTTTTTAATGAATAATACTGAATTTTTTTTAATTATAAAATTTTGTTTGAATTGATTTTTAGAATCAATTTTCAGAAAAAAAAATTTCTAAGAAATTAAAAATTAAATTGGTGAAAAAAATTAATAACACATCATTTTTATATAATTTTATCTTTTGGGATGGTAGAAATAATTTTTTTAAATAATTTTTTTGATATTTATTTTCGTTAAATTAGTTTCATTTTTTTCGAAAGTCAAACATGGTGATAATTTTGATGTCATTATTGAACCAATCCATTAAATCAAAAAATCCAAAACTAAAAACATTTCATATATTAAACATATCGATTTCACATTAAAAGTCTAATAACTATCAATTACATGATAACCATAAAAAAATATCTGTTAAAAACAAATACAACCATCTATTACATTATAACCATCCAAAAATATCAACAAAAACAACAACCCATTATATAATCATTATCCATATATATACTAAAAATTAATTTAATAAAAAATATACAAAAATAAAAGATTTATCATTTTTATATAATTTTTATCTTTGGTAGATAGAAATAATTTTTAAAAATTTAAAAATAATTTTTTAACATTTATTTTCTTTCAAATTAGTTTATATTTTATTAAATTGACAATTTTGCCCCTGAAATGGCGCAATAATGTCTTCAATTGTCTTTATTTGGAACGAAATTCAAAATTCAAGCTCAAATGTATCACAATTAAAAGGTTAGGGATCAAAAAGTGGCACAAGCCCCAAATTACAAGGACTTTTAGTGTAATTCGCCCTTTTGTAAAATTAAAATAGAAGTGGAGAACTTATGAACAGAAAAAGAAAAAAAAAAAAAAAAAAAAAAGGGCTTTGACCAGAAAATTAAATTTGAAACAAGTTCGCTTTTCAAACATCTAATGTGTTAATGTAACTAACCATTGTTTGGTCATGAATTGATGTGGAAATAGAACTTACCACAGAGCCAAAGGTACTTGTACTAAAATAGGACTTGAATATTTTGATAAGAAAATAGAACTAAAAGAAACCCAAGGTTTGCACTTTGTAGTTAAAAAATCTTGGTTACAATTTAAAAAGAAGATTTTAACGTGTAAACAAGGGTGGCCTACAAACAATGCCCACACAGAAGAATACGAAGTGAGACATACCGATTTTCCTTAAAGATTCCTTTGTAGTCTAGCCATATTCAATACTGCAGTCGCATAGAACCAATTTTGTATGGGGTCCAAGAATTTGAAGCAGGCATATCTCAATGGACTGTTACAAAGCATAGTGCCAAAAACTCCCCAAAATCCAACGGTGAAACCAATCCCCATGCTAACATAAAATCCTGAAGTAATAAACCTGTCCTCATCTTCTTGAGTAGAAATTGGAGGTTCCACGACCGTATCCTCTCCTGGACACTTATTGGGTAGGGGACGCCCACAGAGTTTAGGATTCTCAGAATATGCAGAGGCATCAAAGCTTTGCAATTGAGTGCTTGATGGAATTTTTCCCGACAAGTTGTTATTTGACAAGTTCAATACACTAAGAAAATTTAGATAAGCAAGGCTTGTAGGAATCTCACCAGAAAGTCTATTTGCAGATATGTCAAGAGCTTCCAACATCTTCATCTGACCAATCTCTTGGATGATTCTTCCAGCCAAATTGTTTCTTGACAGGTTCAAGGAAACCAACCCTGCAAGACTCGCAACTTGCTGAGGAAGTTTTCCAGTCAATTTGTTGCTAGAAAGATCAATCAATTTAAGTAGTCCCAGTTTTTTTCCGTACTCCCTCTCTTGCCCTTTCCATTGAACCAATGCATTGCTTTCATAGTAATATAAATTTGAGAAAAACATACCATCTTCATATGTAGTGTAGGGGAAAGCAATGGTTCCTTCTGAACTATCACTTTGAACCAAAGCAGAAAAATTGCTGAAACACTGTGGTAGTTTTCCTGATAAATGATTTTGAGAGAGGTCCAAAACTTGAATATAGTTAAGGTAGCAGATATCTTGAGGTATGCTTCCATAGAATTTGTTGGATCGTAGACTAAGAATGACTAACCTTGTGAGATGCATCCCTATCCATGCTTCTATTTTTCCTGTGAATCTATTTTGCTCCAAGTCAATAATTTTCAACTGTACACATTTATTCAAAGACTTTGGCAATCTCCCAGAGAAACTATTGCTGCGCAACTGCAATGCTTGAATGGCATTTAGGGAACCTATTGAGCTAGGAAGTGCTCCAGAAAAATTATTGTTGGCCAAATTGATAACTGTAAGTGCTTTCAAATGTTCCCAACAATTTGGAAGTCCTCCTGATAATAGGTTACTTGAGAGGTCAAGATAGGAAAAAACTTCAGTGCTAGAAATTGCACATAAGAAAGAAATTGACCCTGAAAAAATGTTTTTGGAGAGATTCAAAAATGTTAAATTGGATGGAAGTGGTGGTATTTGACCTGTAAAGCGATTAGAACTTAAATCTATGCCGATAAAATCAGTAAACTTCGAAGATAAATCTGGTAACAAGCCATTTATTTGGTTGCAAGAAAGATTTAAAGCATTTAAGTTGGGTGATAGATCCCCAAACCAACTAGGGACGGTATCTGAAATTCCGGCTCCAGAGATATCAAGCGCATAAAATTTATTTTGCTTTTGAAGCCATTTTGGGAAATAAGGCCCCAACTTGCAAAATGCCAACCTTATTTCACGAAGTTGAAAAGGAGGATCCCAATCAGAGCTAAAGTTCAAAACTAGTTGGTTAAAAGACAAGTCCAAATATTGCAAACTGTAGAGGTTTGAGAAGTGCGCTTCAGAGATTATGCAAGAATTTGAAAAAGATGTAATTTGGTTTCTAGACAAATCTAGGCGAACAAGACTACGAAGTTGTCCAAAACTTTCTGGTAATGGCCCATTCAATTGGTTTTCATGAAGAATCAATTCCCTCAAGGTTGAAAATCTTGTGAAATCAGGCACTGTACCACTAAGTTGATTCCACTCAAAATTCAAAGTCTGTAATGAGTTCTCAGATCGAGATAACTTGTGAAGAATCCCAGAAAGTTCTTCTTTTAAATTGGTGGAAATCATTTCTAACGATTGTAAACGACTTAGATTGGCGAACGAATTTGGAATGCCACCTTCTAGCTGATTAAAAGAGAGATTGAGATGTACAAGGGATATCATGTTCCCAAAAGCATCAGGAATCGGACCTTTTAACAGGTTACCAAAAAGATCAAGATCGACAAGGCTGCTACTAAAGTTGACCAACCAATTGCATATTGAAAAATAAGATAGGAGATTGTAACTGAGATCAAGCACAACAAGAGATGGAGAAGAATTGAAAACATGCGTAGGAGGAATGACATCTGGAAGATGGGACTGACTTAAGAGCAAGTTTTTTAAGAGAGGAAGATTATTAATAGATTCAACCCAATTGATTGCTTTACTAAGGTCCATCTCATCAAGAGCAAGGTGTCGTAGTAAAGAAAGTTGAGAAAGCCACTCAAGATTTCCATCAGTTAAATTCGTATTCCAACCAAGATCAAGATACCTTAAGTTGGAAAGGTTCCCAAGCTGATGAGGAATCGGACCGCCAAAGTAATTGGCATTGAGGTTGAGGACTTGTAATCTACTCAAGGAAGCAATGAACTCTGGGAAGCGCCCTTCAAACGCATTTCCACTAAGAGCTAAATACTTCAAATGCTGCAATTCAAGCAATGAAGGAGAAATCTTACCGCCCAAATAACCGTCATAAGGACCGGATACATGAAGATCGAGCATGGTTACATGACCACTGTGGTTGTTGCAATGGACTCCTCTCCATTTGCAACAGTCTTGCTTATCTTCTTCATTCCCCCAAGAAGAGAGAAAACCATAATCATCGACAGCTTCTTTAAACTTGAGGAGAGCTTGTTTCTCCCTCTCTATGCACCTGATTTTATTAGCAGCTTCAACTCCTCCTGAGGAGAGTCCAAAAACAGGTATGTAGTCGAATAATAATAGTGAAAGCACAACCACAAACACATGGAGAAGTTGAATTGATTTGGGAAGCATAATAATATTTTTTGTGACCATGACGGATGGCCACAATTTGAAGGATAAATAAGATGATGAATCAGCAAAAACACAAGCCCACAATGAAGATTTTTGTTTGTTGTTTTCTGAGTTCTTTGCCATCGAATGGCCACTTCTTATACTATCTTAGATTGCCATAATTTTTTATTTCTTATTTTTTTCAAAAAAAAAAAAAAGGAAAAGAGAAAGACTTGGGAGTCAATGTACACACCCATTTGAAAAAAACAAAGAAAAGAAAAGGGAAACACTATTCAAAAAAAAAAAAAAAGGAAAAGAGAAAGACTTGGGAGTCAATGTACACACCCATTTGAAAAAAACAAAGAAAAGAAAAGGGAAACATATTCAAAAAAAAAAAAAAAAGGAAAAGAGAAAGACTTGGGAGTCAATGTACACCCATTTGAAAAAAACAAAGAAAAGAAAAAGGGGAACACTATGTACACACCTATTTGAAAAAGATGTATATCACATGTATTATGTATTTTGGTGATAAGTGTTATGTATTTTATGATAAATGTTATGTATTTTTTTAGTAAGAATTATAATAATTTATGATTCAGAAATAAAGTTATAGTTATTTAATAAAATAAAACATATATCATATTTATTTCTGTTGTATTTATATTTCATTTGTATTATATAATATAATAACCATTAAGTTTTATAATGTATATTAGGTTAGGTGTGCTGCCATTAGGAAGGAAAACAAAAGAAAATAAAGAGAGAGAGAGACAGAGAGAGAGAGATATTAATCAGAAAAGAAAAGAAAGAGGGCTCATTGTGATCAATCATTGAGAAAGCCGAGACAGAGAGAGCGGCGGGAGAGAGAAGAGGAAAGGAGAAAAAAATTAGGGTTTTGTTTTGGTGATTTTATTAATTCTTTAAGTGATTTTTTTATCTTTAAAAATATATTGTGAGTATAAAACCCACTCCTCTTGATTTATGCTTAATTCGTTGTTTTTATTTATATATTTTTATCTATTTAATGTTAGTTTGATTTTGTATTTACATGAAGATAATGGATTGATTTTAATTATTTTGGTTAGTTGTGTATGTAAGATTTTGGGTTTTTTTTTTTCTTTTTTCTTTTTATGTATTTATTTTATGGTTGTAATCACACTCATGATTATATGAAATTGAAATAAACTTAGAATCCATAGATATTGGTTAGATGATGGATTGATTCGTTGTTTTTATTTATTTATTTATTTGATTTTGTATTTGCATGTAGATGATGGATTGATTTCATTATTTGGTTATGTGTATGTAAGGTTTAGGGTTTTTATATGTATTTATTTTATGATTGTTATCACACTCATTAATATATTAAATTAAAATAAATTAGAACCCATAGATAAATTCCTTATACTTCATCATGACTTCATGGATTGTTGTTTTATTTGAGTGTCGGTGAGAAAGAGTGTATAAAAAAAAGTGAGGATTATGAGATTTATTATAATGCCTTAGGCTTGGCATTGTTATGTTTGTTCTCATGAGTCGATGAGAGATTGTATATATATATACTATTGTCTTGTTCTCATGAGTAGACGAGTACTTTGATTTACGCACGTACGTATATGGTAACCATCCAATGAGTGTGAGGTAAATTCGGGATGATATCCCTGTGCAAGTTTAGCTTCGGAGCGGTGTTAGGTATACGGGAGGCACATGAGATATATGTGTAGGCCGAAAGTGAATAGTCGAAGTAGTGGAGTTAAGGTACAAATAATTAAATATGAGTTTATTGGTATAGCGTGAATTGTATTGATTTGTACATCTTGACAAATAGTAAACGACCTTGATAAGTTATGAAATTTGGGTAGAGGCAAGTATATGTAATTCTTGACAACTTTTGTACTTTAACTTTGTGCTAAAAAGATCGATTGGAACTTGCAATCGGATGATCTTGGTTACAATAGTTTTTATTCATTTTACTAATGCAGACTTTAGATGCTGTTTTAATCCACAAAACGAGCTCATTTTTACTGGTTTCACGTAAATTGAAGTAAAACATTATTCTGCACACTTTTCGTGTTTTGAACTTTTCTGAAAAAAATCATCTTAGTACAGTTTCTTTTCATTTTCAGCTTCAGAATTTTTTGGTTGAATTCCATCTAGATTCTTCTATCTAGTTTTTCTCTCAACCTATTCAGTTTCTAATAAATTCCTTCGCTTAGCAGTTTAGAAAATTTAATTATGTACAACTTTTCTTCTTTGAGTTTTGGTCAATTCGAATTATTTAAGCATGAAACAGTGCGTATTTATACTTCTTCAGCAATTTACTTATGATTAAATGATACTAACTTTTTTTTTTTTTGCAGAATGGTGGGTCTTTCTAACTTTTTATGCCAGGTTGTCCCACCATATTTGTTTATGTTTATTTTGTTATTTTATACTCAATTTATATTTAGTTGTATATGGGCAAGAAACTAATGCTACCGTATCTCGGAAAACTACTCCTTTGTCTCGGTGCAGGTGGAACTACATGTTTTGTCCCTAACAACAATTAAATGTAATTTTCTTTGTGTTTGGTAGACATGTGGGTGTTAAATCTTGTACTCATACCAGTATACTTGTATACTGACCCGTTTTGTCTCTGGCAACTCAGGTGCGTTCTATTTGAACGTAGTCGAGCTTCCTTTGCAGGATTAGTTAGGATTTCGATAGTGACGAGAAATAACTATAATCGTAGGACATGTCGTTTGGACTTCTTTTGTTTTCTTGAGCTTAGGGTCGATATTAGTTTATGTATTTATTATTTTTTTATGACCTTAGTATTTTTATAATTTGGCACGGTTTGTAACTTTACATCATTTAAGTTACTCTGACTATTTATTGTTAGTTTAATGTTGGAGGTATTGGTTAGTTATGAAATTATGGTGGATGGTTTGGTTAGCGTTTTGTTTTTTTTTTTTTTTTATCCCTTGTAATCTTTTAAGGATGGAAATTTACTTAAACCCTTTGGAGACGAGAATGTTTAGATTTTGTTTCATCCCTAGGATTCGGATAATGGAATATTGATTGGGGTTTAGTCATAATTTAATATTTAATTGTCCAAATTTTGGGGGGTATCAGAGCTCTCGGTTGCCCTAGACTTGTGAGAGTTTAGGTGATTCTCGGATTATGAAAACATGGGTTAGCTGGTTTAGTTTGGTGATTGAATTTATTCTAAGTATTTATGAACGAATTCTTTTTTTGGTGTGTTAACTTGAAGGTGATGGTTGGAAAGTATCTTTAATCTTTTTCAAGAACCCATTAGAGTACTTTTTGATACTACTGCCTCTCTTTTTTTCATATCTAGACAGTTTGTAGAAAGAAAACATCTTGTAACTACCTCCTTATCTAGACCTATTCGTGTTGAGACCCCTTTGGGAGGGGCAATTATTCTTTATGGGATGTGTAAAGATTTTGAGATTTATTTATTTATTTATTTATTTATTTATTATTATTATTATTATTATGACCTTACTTCATTTTTGGCTTTATTAACTGTGTGGTTACATGAGAATTTAATGTAGTATTTAATTAATTTAATCTGTTATTTAATTATATATAATTAATCAGAATATTTAATTTTATATATTCATATATACATAAAAAAAAAGGTGTTACATGTATTGACTTGATAAAATATATTTATATATCTTGCAATTATTTAATAAAATAAAATATATATCATATTTATTTATGTTGTATTTATATTGTATTTGTATTATATAATATAATAGTATATTAGGTTAGGTGTGCTACCATGAGGAAGGAAAATAAAAGAAAAAAGAGAGTAGCAGAGAGAGAGAGAGAGAGAGAGAGAGAGATTAATCAGAAAAGAAAAGAAAGAGGGCTCATTGTGATCAATCATCGAGAAAGTCGAGAGAGAGAGAGAGAGAGAGAGAGAGAGAGGCGGGAGAGAGAAGAGGAAAGGAGAAAAAAATTAGGGTTTTATTTTGGGGGTTTTATTAATTTTTTAATTGATTTTTTGATCTTTAAAAAAATATTGTGAGTACAAAATCCACTCTCCTTGATTTATGCTTAATTCGTTGTTTTTATTTATATATTTTTATTTATTTAATGTTAGTTTGATATGTATTTATATAAAGATGATGGATTGATTTTAATTATTTTGGTTAGTTGTGTATACAAGGTTCAGGAGTTTTTTTTTTATGTATTTATTTTATGGTTGTAATCACACTCATAATTAAATAAAATTGAAATAAACTTAAAATCCATAGATATTGGTTAGATGATGGATTGATTCGTTGTTTTTATTTATTTATTTGTATTTATTTGATGTTGATTTGATTTTGTATTTGCATGTAGATGATGGATTGATTTCATTATTTGGTTATATGTGTGTGTAAGGTTTAGGGTTTTTATACGTATTTATTTTATGATTGTAATCACATTCATGAATAAATGAAATTAAAATAAATTAACACCCATAGATAAATTCCTTATACTCCACCATGGCTCCATGGATTGTTGTTTTATTTGAGTATCGGTGAGAAAGAGTGTATAAAAAAAAAAAAGTGAGGATTATGAGATTTATTTTAATGTCTTAGGCTTGGCATTGTTATGTTTGTTCTCATGAGTGGATGAGAGATTGTGTATATATATACTGTTGTTTCGTTCTCATGAGTAGACGAGTGTTTTGATTTACGCGTGTACGTATATGATAACCATTCAGGGAGTGTGAGTCAAACTCAGGATGATGTCCCTGTGCAAGTTTGGCTTAGGAGCGGTGTTAGGTATACGGGAGACACATGAGATATATGTGTAGGCCGAAAGTGAATGGCTGAAGTGTTGGAGTTAAGGTACAAATAATTAAATATGAGTTTATTGGTATAGTGTGAATTGTATTGATTTGTATATCTTGAAAAATAGTAAACGACCTTGATAAGTTATGAAATTTGGGCAGAGGCATGTATATGTAATTTTTGACAACTTTTGTATTTTAACTTTGTACTAAAAAGATCGATTGGAACTTGTAATCGGATGATCTTGGTTACAATAGTTTTTATTCGTTTTACCAATGCAAACTTTAGATGCTGTTTTAATCCACGAAACGAGCTCATTTTTAATGGTTTCACATAAACTGAAGTAAAACATTATTCTGCACACTTTTCGTGTTTTGAGCTTTTCCGAAAAAAAATCATTTTAGGGCAGTTTCTTTTCGTTTTCAGCTTCAGAATTTTTTGGTTGAATTTCGTCTAGATTCTTCTATCCAGTTTTTTCTCTAACCTGTTCAGTTTCTACTAAATTCCTTCACGCGTAGCCT